>WSYH01008965.1:0-27375 GCA_036426205.1 Ascaphus truei | reverse complement strand
TAAATATCATAATGAATTGGTGGAGTTGTTAGAGTTTGGCAGAATTTTAAATGTCATCAGTCGTAAGGAATTTGAATTCCTTGACTGTATACACCCCGTGATTCCTATATTTCACCATCTCCCAAAGGTCCATAAATCGCTGGTCGACCCTCCTGGTCGGCCAATAGTAGCGAGCATTGGATCTTTGGGAGATGGATTGTCACGGTATGTCGACAAATTTCTGCAGCCACTGGTGGAACAGTTGCCCTCATTCGTCAGAGACACAGCGGATTTGATTGTCTATTTGCAGGACTGCACTTGGCACAAGGAATACAGGTGGGTCACACTTGATGTGGCCTCCCGTGACGTGATCTTTACTTCCAGCGTCAGCACCGCCATACACCGTGTGAGAACAAGAATGGGCGCCAATAGTGTGATAACATAACATTTATTGATAAAAATAGCAGGGTAAAAAACATGCACTCACATGCTGTAATGCCCTATGTGCGTCCTACAATGTGCCGTCCGCTTACATGGGAGGATGCCGAGGGATTGCAGGAGGAGGCTGGATTCGGCGTGGGTCCCCGCTTCGTGGCCGCGACTCGGAGCGCCTATTCCCTCCTCAGATGACTTTCCCCGCCAATCAACCTCTTCTCCTCTCAATGGGTATGCACGCCGCAGAACGTCCTGGAGGCTCCACCCTACGCGCGTTTCGTGACTCTGACGTATGGATCAGTAAAAGACACGTCACACCAGAGCACCAACAAGTTGGAGAAACCGGGAGGAGGAGAGCAAAGAAAACCTTTTGAGGACCATTCTATTATTTTTAAGTAAGTAGATAGCAACGCTGGGAGGTGTGCTAGGAAACTGACCATAGGGTACTGCGCAATGGTTGTTTTGCTTTTTATTTCCAGGACAAGTCTTTCAAATCAAAAGGAATGGGAGTGTGGACAGGTAGATCTCATAATATCATCTACTTGATTAATGGGACGGCACTCCATGCTGTCAGGTTGGGTTATACCGACTCAGCTTAGTACGCCAGGGAATATTGTTGTATTGTATATGTCTTGTGTTTCCCTTTGGAATCCTGCCAATATTGGGCGAAGACCACACATACTATATACATGACTAGGTGACAAATGGACATGCAACTGTTTGGATTTTCGAATATGTGAACATAGGTCCACTTCAACACTTGAGGCGTATATCTTATCCAGTAATAAGGTGTGCCAAGGCTTATGGAATGATGTCACAAATCTGTTTGGATGTTGATTAATGTGGAATCAAGTAAGGACTTTTTCTTTCATTAAAGGGCATTGGAATTCCCTCTAGTGGGGATGGTTTCTTCCTTTTACGAAGGGTTTTCTATATGTCGCATTTGCGTTGTCCAAAGGCTGCTCCACTGTATTTGGCGGAGTACCCCCTGGCGAGACATCTTTGTTAGCCATCTCTCTGATCGAGAACAGAAACACCTCATCGTGACAGACGCCAGCCTTGGTTAATCTCATAAAATAGCTCCAGGGGAATATTTCTAATAAAAGATCTTGGATGCGCAACTTTGGCAACATTAGGAGTGATCAGGAGTTCTCCTCTTTCAGTAAATATCTGATGTAATGATGTTGTTGTCAAGTAAAGGACCAAATACAAATAGTGAAGTGGTTAAGATTTGTCAAAGTGAGTTAATTATTTAGGTCCGTAGTTGTTTAAATCATCATAAAAGAAAACAGTTGGTGTCATCACCTTCCAAATTATATAAGATCGTCAATATACGGCTTGTAAAACAAACGATGATTTTTGACGAAAAGAATCTCACGTGCAAAAAAATAACGTGATCCCAAACAACCCAGAATAAATTTGCGGATGCGGGTGCAAAACGCGTGCCCATTGCGGTACCCAATACTGTAAATAAAAAGTGAATCAAACATAAAATAATTTAGTGCGTGAGCAAAAAATGAAATTAGATTCTAATAGAAAAAGTGCAATGTGAGGAGATAGCAGTGGAAAGTTCAAGTAATATTCAATGGCTGCAAGTCATGTTTATGTTGATAACTAGAATAAAGGAGGCCACCATCAAGTGTCGACCACACCTGTTTCCTTGTTGCCAAGTGCAGGCCTGCACATAGACATCAAATCCGCTGGGTCTCTGACGAATGAGGGGCAATGTTCCACAGTGCTGCAGAAAGTGGGGGGTCGACCATTTACCGGAACAATCAATCTCCCAAAGTATCCAATGATCGCTACATTGGCCGAACAGGAGGGTCGACCAGCGATTATTGGACCTTTGGGAGATGGTGAAATATAGAATCACGGGGGTGTGTATACAGTCAAGGAATTCAAATTCTTAGACTGATGACCATTTAAAATTTCTGCAAACTCTAAACAACTCACCATTCATTATGATATTTAGATGTTGGATTACTCCCTGAGACGCGACTAAGAGCTAGTGTCCTGTAGCTGCCTTAATGATTTTCTTTTTGGTACTGACTAGAATCATAAGTACAAAGGGCACCACCCTTTCCGCATTGTTTAAGTACAATATCGTGTTGCTTTTTTATACAATCAATTCTGTTGAACCTCGTATGACTAAAATTACCAGAATTAACGTTCGAACAGGTAAAACCTTGAGTCTAATAAGCGTAAGTCCCGTTCCACCAAATGTTCAAACATAGAAATGGAAGGCCCTCTGTTATAATTTGGGCCGGCAAAACAATGATCTTACCGATAGCCTGACTCTTCATGACCAAAAATGGTGGGTGAATGTTAGAAACGTTCACCCTGGGATTCAAGCAATGGTCCAGGTCAGACGAGGGCAGAACATTCATGAAATGTCACATAAGTATGTTCTTGTGGGAGACAATTGAGAATGAGTGCTCACGTCCGAATTATCGGATTGGATTTTTGAAACCCAATATTTTCTTTAAAGTAAATTTTCTGGTTAAAGTTATGGGAGGTCAATACTGTTTGAAAAAGCGGAAGTTGTGTCGGTTGCAAACCCAAGTCCCTTATGAATAGTGTAATTGATTTCAAGTGAGAGATCTGTATGTAATGGACAAAATTGTTACATTACCGGATCATTTATTCGTATTTTTCGATTGGCCTTGCCTCGCTCCTCGTTCCCTTTTTGGATCTCCTGGTTCTCCTCACACATTTTGGGCTGCCTGTAAAAAAGCTGATGCTGGTTTGACCAGAGGTTTGTAGACATTTTAGTTTGGGAAATGAGTTGAGGCTTTTTGTATAGTTAGAGGTCCGCGTTTCGATCTTGTATAGTCAGCGTCCTATCGAAATGCGACTATATGTGGTCTATAGTCTTGATCAGAGACATTGAGTATCAAAAATGGAGGGTCTCTAATCTGGAATTTTTTAGAAAGGATTTCATTGAGGGATTCTTTGCCATCCTTTGTGACGGCGTTGGCCGTGTTAGGTGTATGTTGAACTGTAAATTCTTTTAAATATAGGTCTTTTCTGGACAACAATATACTGTCCATTAGTGTAATCAACACGGTCTCTTTACAACTTTTACATGTGGTTTGTCAACTAATCTGTCTTCCATCACTCAAATTGGACATAGTCTTATCATTTTGACAACTTGCTCCATTTTTGATCTATATCAGGGGCCTATTTTTTACATGGCCCCCCACTCTGGAAGAAGAATCAAGTGGAGATGAAAAGATGAAAATAGTTAATCTGATGTGGAGAGTACTATTTTGTACATCCAATCCAGCAAGGCCCATTTGGGGCGAGCCTGGTACTATGGAAGCTATATAGAGACGTGCATGCTATGTATCTGGGGGGAGGCACAGAAGATCTAGGGAAAGTTCAAACATATCTAAACAATAATAATATTGATCTAAAATTCACAATTTAACACCCAGCCCATCAAGTATGACTTTTAGATCTAATGATCAGGAGAAGGGGTACTATTGCGACCAAGACCTTTTCAAAAAAGGTAGATGCTATACGTACCTTATGGCACCAGCCCATCACAACCATAGAGGAATGACAATATTCCAAGGGCCAGGTCCTAAGAACTAAAAGGAATGTTCTTCAACCGGAATAAGTCGAGATAAAGGCCAATGACCTTAAGATAAGGTCATTCAGAGAGAGTATAATCCCAAGACGGGTATGAGGGTCCTTAGAGACTGTAAAAAGTGTCAATAGAGATGACCTTATTGTAGGATAATAAGGATCAAAACAATCAGATGGTGGTGAGTTTTATTCCCTGCACACAAACTACAATGGAATGTCCAATAAACTAACACAACATATTTAGAAACATTGGGGCATTCATTATACAGGCGATACAATCTAAAATCAATTATTACCACCAACAACATCCTCAGATAGTTTTAAAAAGGGACAAATCTAACACTTAAACTAGCCCCAAGTTGTCCGTTCAATTCCCTGGAAAAGGCAAATAAACAACCCATGGCTAATCACTTCAATATTGGACAATAAAGTCTATATTTTTGACAATTGCTCCATTTTTGATATATATATATTCGGTGCCTATTTTACATAAAATGGCAAAACACTATGGAAGATACAAGTGGAGATGAAAATGGATATCTGATGTGGGAGAGTATATTAGGTAAATTATGTGTAGTGACAACACACGACGATCTAAAAGCTGCAATTATTTGACGATATCTTCCATGTATGTGACGCCCAATGACTAACCCATTATTTGCAAATTGGGAAAGCTTTTGGTTCACGAACCTGAGACTTGGTGGGCTATTACCTCACAGAGAATACACAGATGAATAGATCCCTAGAGGGACTGCGAATCAAAAAAGTACCATCAGTTGGGTTTCTAAATAACAGTTTGAACAGGATGGGTTTAAGCCTAGTACGTGTCATTACAATAAGGATCTAATTATACAACAAAAAAACTGCAGAAAAATCACTTACTAATGTCAGAGATCACATTCTTCAAGCAAAATTGCAGCATTTTCAAAAATGGAAGCAATTTGTCAAAAATGATAGACTTATGTCCAATATTGAAGTGATTAAGACAAGATTAGTGACAAAAAAACATGGTAAAAATTTGAAAAGAGACCGTGTTGATTACACTAAGGAGACCACGTATATTGTTGTCCAGGAAACCATAATTATAAAAAGAATTTACGAGTTTTTTCAAGCACACCTAAAGGCCACGCCGTCAAAAAGGATGGCAAACGATCCTCAAATAAATCCATTCGAAAAAATTTCCAGAGTAGAGACCTCCAGGTTGACTCAGATGTCTCTGATAAAGAAATAGAACATATAGTCTACATCGATAGGACTGGCTGAATATACAAGAGAGAAAACCGGGGGGGGGGGGGGGACTCTAAACACTATTGATCAAAAAGCCTCAACATCATTTTCCCAAAACTAAAATGTCTAAAATCTGGTCAACCATCATCAGCTTTTTTACGGCAGGCCCAAAAAGGGTGAGGGAGAAACCAGGAGATCCAAGGAGGAAAGAGGAAGAGGCAGGCCCAAGCGGAAGAAATACGATAAATGATCCGGGTAAATGTAATCAATTTGTCCGGTACAGACTCTCACTTGACAATTGACCTACTCATACTGGACTTGGTGGTACACCGGACACAAAACGTCCGTCATTTTTTCAAACAGTAATGACCCTCCAGAAAATTACCAGAAAGTTACTGTTAAAGAAAATATTTGGTTCCAAAATCAAATCCGATAATTCGGACGTGACGCACTCAGTCTCCATTGTCTCCCACCAAAGAACAGATGTTGACATTTTAATGAATGTGTGCCATCTCGACCTGGGACACATGCTTGATCACAGGGGTGAACGTTTACTAACATTCAACCAACCATTTTTTGGTCATGAAGATTCAGGCTATCGTAAGAAGTCAGTGTTTTGCCCAAATTATAACAGAGGGCCTCCATTTCATGTTTGAACATTTGGTGGAACGGACTTACGCTATTAGCTCAAGGGGTTTTACCTGTTCGAACGTTAATTATGGGAATTTGAGTCATAATGAGGTTCAACAATTGATTGTATAAAAAGCCAACACGATTTGTACTTAAAACATGCGGACAAGGGGGGTGCCTTGTAATTAGTCTTCTAGTCAGTACCAAAAGAAGCATAGCAGACAGTGACCCTAGCTCTTATTATCGGCGTCTCAGGGGTAATCCAACATCTAAATATCTAATAAATTGGTGAGTTGTTAGAGTTTGGCAGAATTTTAAATGTCATCGTCGTAAGGAATTTGAATTCTTGACAGTATACCCCCTTGATTCCCTATATTTCACCAATCCCCAAAGGTCCCTAAATCGCTGGTCGACCCTCATGGTCGGCCCATAGTAGCGAGAATTGGATCTTTGGGAGATGATTGTCCACGGTATGTCGACAAATTTTCTGCAGCCATGGTGTATACAGTGACTCATTCGTCAGAGGACACAGCTGGATTTGATTGGCCAATTGGCAGGACGTCCAGCGGCACCGAGAGAGACTAAGGTGGGTCACAACTTGCTGTGGCCTCCTGATTCTATTATACACATAAACGGACTTGCAGCCATGAATATTTACTTGGAACTTTCCACTCTATCTTCTCACATTGCACTTTTCTTCGATCTATTTGCATTTTTGCTCACGCACAATTATTTTATGTTTGATTCACTTTTTATTTACAGTTCTGGGTACGCAATGGGCACGAGTTTTGGCACCATCATACGCAAATTGATTTATGGGTTTTTGGGAATCACGGTATTATTTTTCACAGTTGATAATGCGTTTCGTCAAAATCAAAATATCGTTTTTACAAGCGGGATATTATGAACGATCTTTTAATAATTTGGAAAGGATGAGAACCAAACACCTCGTTTTTCTTTATGGATTATTTAAACATAATGACCTAAATATTAACACTCACTTTGAACAAAAATCTTAACCACAATTAACTATTTGTCATTGGTCCTCGTTACATTTGACAACAACTGATATGCAATCCGAATTTACTGAAAGGAGAAACTCCAGGAATCACTCCTATCGTGCACAAAGTTGCAATCCAAGATTCTCTTGATTAGAAATATCCTGAGCTAAGTTTATGGATTTAAAAAGGCTTGTGCTCTGAAGATGAGGTGTTTCTTTCGATCAGGAGAGATGTCTAAAAGATTTCGCCAGGGGGGTACACCGCAAAGAAATTGGAGCGCTTTGACAAGCAAATGCGAAAGATAGAAAAACCCTTATCGTAAAGGAAGAAAACCCGTCCCCATAGAGGGAATGCCAATGCCTGTAATGAAGAAAAAGTCCTACTTTATTACCAACATTTTAATCAACAATCCAAACGATTGGTGACATTCCTGCATAAGCATTGGCCACCTATTTACTGGATAAAAGTATACGCCCAATTGTTGAAAGTGGACCTAGGTTCACATATGAAAAGCCAAAACATTGGGCCTTCATTTGTCACCTAGATGTATGATAGTCGGCAGGGTGTGGGTCTCCCCATATTGGCAAGATTCCAAAGGGATTTTTCAAATGTGGAAAAGGTACCATGTTGTCAACCATGCGTCCCAACAAACAGATCATGTGTGTAATATAATCTAAAATAAATTAACAAATAAGACCTTTCTAACGTAATACCGTATGTCCCATATATGTACTTCATTGCAAATTGTGGATTAAGTATGTGGGCATTACAAAAAGGCACGCTAAAAACAAGAATAGCAGAAACATGTTCCGCCTTAATTAGGAAGGGCGGATTTACTCCATCAGATCAAGACAATTACACAATGAATTATGGGATTGCATTAGAAAATTTCCACTTTTCTGCAATCGAAACATTACAATTGCCACCCTAGAGGGGGGGTATAGGGAGAATACACAAATAAGCAGGGAGATGTTGTGGATATACACTCTCGATACCCTTCCCCCATCGCATAATCGATTGGGAGTTAAAAACATTTCCTGCTAGCAATGTAGGTTAGAGTGAGGAGTGAGGGGTGTTAGAGACGGGTGTGTGTCCACGTACTGTGACCCCACATATTGCGATTGGATATAATTATACTACTTATGACTAAATCAAGATTCTAAAATCGTATGATTAAATTGTCCGTTGTACTAAAGTTATATCTCCACATATGCCCATGTATGGAATATTATACTGTTTGCAAGATAATCTTTACTAAGTAGCTACTTAACCTATAGTGATTCTATGTAGCTATTATTATTATACATTATAATTGTTCTTATTTAGAAAGATTGAACTAAGACTGTAACTTTTGTTACATCAGTATACATAACAGTAGGAGTAGAAACCATTTGTCTACAAAAACCTATATGCTCCAAAATTATATTATATACATTGGTCCGGCTTTACATCAATGATATCATGTTTAATTATGTTTGTATATAATTGCTTATATAATATGTTTAACATGTATTATGCAGACTCAATGATAGGGTTAAACCCAAAACACTGGTTCCGCATAACTTAATTGAGACTTACAAGCCCCTTTGCAATCTGAACACCGCAATAGATTGGGTCTCATCTATTTCAGGGAGCTGTGTGATAAGGGGTTATACTCTTGATAAAGTCCCGGAGGCGAGAGGGACGAACGCGTCAGGAGCGCCCCTTCTGAGATGTACCAGCATGTACTATAAAGCTGATTTACGTCTACTTGTTTCCTGAACTAGCTTTTTTGCTGTGACGACTTCTACCTTTTTCGCTATCGCTTACTATGGATGGTGGCACGCAAGCACTTCATCGTTGGATTTCCTAGCCCGGAGGGCTGAAGTCATCACTTTCCCCCACAACACGGGGGCAGGCCGGGCGCGCATTGAAAGCCAGAGCAGAGACAGCCAGCGATCTACCCTCAGTGGAAAAGCGTTGTGCGCGGAGGATTAGCTGAACCTACAAAACGCAACACATTACCTCGTGAACGGCGTCACATCACGGGCGGACCCACCTCGGCTACACGCGTAGGGAGCGAACAACCCGGCAGTGTGCAAACACTCCAGCGGGGTACCTGGCCAGCACATTGTGGATAATTACGGCGACCACCAGAGAAAGATATATGAGACACCGGGTCGGGTAAAAAAGGGGAAGCAAGCTTTATGGCCCAAGGAGGTCATGAGTGGAGTGTTCCTGGATGCCGTCATCTCCTGCACCCGGTCAGTTGCACAACGGGCACCCCACCCAGGGTGAGTTCATCATAGTATATTTCAGCAATTGATTTCAGGCGATGTAAGACTTTAGTGGATTGTGGGTTAAAATTCCCAAAATAAGATATACAAGATTTGGCAGCATCAGTTTCTTCGGGTTCACTCCCTTAGTTTTTTACATTATAATAAGTTGAAAGAATCAGCTTGAAAGGTTGTTATTCGCAAAATCGAACTTTGTAAGCAATCATAACGTGCTGTGGTATTTACTTACTGTAGGTGACCACTTGTCACTGCTAGACATGATTGAGCAAATGAGCAGCATGTGTTAGTATATTGGATGAGGACACGATGAATCATCTGCAATTTGTCTTTTCCAGTATAAGTACTAAATGCCTTTACTGTAATTGAAATAAATAAAAAACATTTAAAGAGTTCTAATGTTTTTGTATTGACGATATGCCGATTTACATTTTCCATAATGGAGACACATGAAACTTGAAACAAGAAAATATCGACCTGTGTGATTCAACAACGCATCCCCTTTGGGTCTTTTTTAAATATTAATAGAAACGCACGTATTATTGCTTTTATCATTTTCCGAGATATTACATGGATTTATTAATTATAGTCATTAAATTACATTAATTACATTAACATACTGTACATATGGACATACATATAGTCCTTATTACAAAGTATATGACCCCAAAGTAGGAGGTTCTAGCTAAAGATTGGTCAGGGCCTGATACGGATACCTATGTAGTTAGAAACAAGTTGGTTTAAGTAAAGAGTTCAGAATATACTAAGGAATTAGTATGCAAACAGGTTATATAAACATGATCAGTATTGAACAGACACATTAGATGCAGGTAAAGGAATCGGGGAGCGCCGCTCTCCCTGTGGCCGCACTACCTCATACTGATGTCTCGCACAACCCCTAGCCTTACAGCGCGCGCGCTCACCGCAGGAGCGTTCTGATGTCACGGAGGCTGATCAGCCCCAGCTCTGCAACGCGCATCAGCTTCAGTGCGGAGAAGCACACATGACGCATGTGCACCCCTCCCAGCTTGCGTGTGTCACGTATTTATTATGCACTCCTGTGTTCGTCCGTTATCAATTACTCGTTCCGCGGAGGCCGCGACTACCGCCTTTCACCTCCCTCTATAATGTCATGTCGCCCATATATGATCAGATGTGGCACTTGCCCTGGATGAGCATGTTCCAGTAATTAGCGCTGTTCTCCAACTTACCTGCCTCCTTGTCCTGCTTGTCTTGTTCCCTTCCTCGCCTTGCTTCAGAGACCACCTGATGTACCGACCCGGCTTATTTACTTTGGGACTCCTCATTCGACTTACCGACCTGGCTTACCTCGACCTACAGCATCTCTCCAATCCCGACCACGCTTCTACTGCTCCAAACCCCTGGCACGGCTAAAACGACACTGACCATTCTACCAGCTCCTCCCTCAGACCTCGGAGAGTGCCTTAACATCTACTCTCTCCCCCAAATCCGGACCCCGGCTGCCTGAACCACCACACTCCGGATGTGCCCAGGTGTGTGGTTGGCATTGTGTAACCCATTCACAACCTCAGTACCGGGGGTGTTACCGCCTGCTGTTTGTGGTGAGGACAGCGTTACAATAAAACATTGCCGTGGACTCGTAAAACACCCAGGTCAGAGACTAGTGGATGCATGGAATACATCGAGCTGGATAAGTGAAGCTATAAACAGAACAAACCTGATTTAGAACATCCTATTAGTGGCTTTCCATTTGGAGCTTTTTGAATAAAAGACTGCCTTTTCTTTTCAACCTTCACTCCGCGACCATTGCTGTGTACGATCCCCTGCTGAAAAAACTTTTTAGCGCACTGTTAAATCTGCTTTTTGTTAATAGATGTGCAGACTATGTTTATAGAGGCTGAAAACCCAGAGTCGGTTAGCGCACCAAAACAGCACCATACCCTTAGAAGAATCGGAGAAAAAAGGTGTTTCTTCAAAGTGTATGGCTCTGGGAACAGTGGCGTAGAGATGATCGGAATTTGGCAAAGATGAGGTTATTGAGGATAGTTTCATTTCCACTTCCTGCTCGGACTTGGAGAAAGAATTCCAAGAGACATGGGTTATTTATTGCTGGATTGACCGTGCTAACTTACCCCTGCCCTAAATGGTCCCAACTACTCTGGTACTTTGTAGATCGCAGGGGATGTACTGACTGAACAGACCCTTCTGCATTGCTCTGTGTCTAATGGCAGAATTATATATGACATACTGTAGTAAACATATTCATTTTGAAAGAAACAAACCAAAAGTAAATTATTGATAGTGTACATATTCATAAATAACATGTTCAGGAGACCAAGTATTAATTTTGCCAATTAATATTTCAAATGGAAATTATGTAATTTATACAAACAACCAAGATTATGCCCAACACTGCCGTAGGGAGGACGTGCACATGAGCAGGGGAAGCAAAAAATCTAACTGGATCACAAAGTGGGCAAAACCCCCAAAATGGACCGGTACCTAGAAAGCTTTAGACTACAGAGCCAAATCCACATCCTGGGACAAAGTAAGGAACAAACGTATGATTGAGTAGAGAGCTATAGAATCGATAAGGGCCAACCACAACATAACAATTCAAACCTGAAGACAAGGAAGAACACAACAAAAACTCTCTGATGTAAAGTATTACACAAATTGCAGAGGATCCAACAAAAAAACATGTGAGATACTCAACAGTCTCATTAATAACACTCCAGAGACAAACGAGAACAAATTTGGACATTATAACAGCTAACCCAAAAAACTTGGCACATTCTACCAGTAAATGCATCTCTAAAATTTACAAAGAGGTGGTGGTAACCATGGGCGCATATGATCTCTTGATCTGCACACTGACTAAGAATTATTTCTGGGCTCGGTGGGGAAGGCACTCTAAAACGCTTGTCAGGAACACACCCAGCGAATTATAAGGGACCACCACTGAACCAGCATACAGAATTAGGCAGTGGCCACCTCCCAACCAGTAAAACTTATAGCAACAGGCTGTAGAATCATTTTACACAAACATACCCGCAAAGATTGGAATTCAGCCTGCAGATCTTTCTGTGGACCGCAGGGAGCCGGAGCCACTCAAGAGACAGCGACTAAAGGCATCAAAATTTATTTGACAAAATTTTCACATTTAAAATGACACATACCTCCAGAAACCGGGACGCTATTGGGCACTCGGATAGCGCCACAGTATTGCCAATTGATTTCTGCGGAAAAAAACTGGAAGTTGCCTTTCTTCCCACTTGTTGTGTCAGGAAGCAGGGCTCACGCAACACCTCTTACCGGCCTCGGAGGTGGTGCTGCTCCCTCGCTCCCCGATGGTTGTGTCCATCGCATGGTGCCGGCGGTTCGCGATAGGCGCTGGCTCTTGCGGCCGCCTTCTTGTCGGGGCGCGTTGCAGGAGACCTACAGCGCGCGGCCATCGGGAAGTAATTTTATTCACCATCTCTGGGCTTATGTTCCAGCCACCCCGTCTACATCTGCAGCCCCGCTCCTTGCTTTATGATCCCAACTGACACAGTTAAGGATTAAACAGCCTGCACCAAGCGAAAGAGCTCCATGGCACACACCACTCTGCCTCCTTCACTGATTGGTTCCCCCACCTATATATACCCCTGTTCTCCTGGGAATCATGCTCTGCATAGCTTCTGCATTTGGGCTGGTGTGTTTGGCTCTTGTTCTTTCGTGTTGTACTTCTGGTTTGCACCGTTGGCTTTCGACTCTCCCTCTGGCTCTGGATCCCAGGCTTACCCTCACTAGGCAGTTCTATCCGCCCCGATCTTTGTTTGCTCCTTACCTCCCGGAACTCTGGCAACCCTTGACCCGGCTATGGGTTGAACACCACGATTTTCTATCTCCGGACACGGCAAGTACCTGTGGTTACCTTAATAAAGACTCCTGCTGGAAACGCTATCTACCACACTCTGACACGCTCCTCTGCTGCGGTGTGCTGGTATATACATTTACACCTCAGCTCTAGGGGAAGGGTCTGGTTTGCGGGCAGCAAATACCGTGACAATATGCAGAGCCCAACCGATGGCCCGACCAGATCGAGACAGGATTAACCTACTTAGACCAAATTCTCTCGGACCTGGTGGTACAGAAGTCAAACACATGTCTACCCAAATCTCGACTTAGCTCAACGGCTAACAAACTTTCGCTCAGGGTGACAACACCTAGCGCTTCCTATGCCGTCTTATCCCGAACCTCTTGGAGCAGCCGCACAGAGGACAAAGATACCCGCAGCAGAAGCTGTGATCCGCAGGACTGCCCGGCTTACTAAACCAGTGTGAGGTCCAGTTCGAGGATGGGCGCCCTCTTCAGTCACAACGGGACGTAAGTTAAAAAGTGGCGTAGTTTACTCCCCCTGACTGGCTGGCCTAGCATGACTCTTGATTTTGGAATTACGCCCAGATATAACCAAGACTACGCTCTCTTTAGACAGGAGTTTCAGAAGGGTTTGACACTCCCGCAAGTAGGGGATTACGGTTTCCTATTCCCATCTCTTGATCACAGGGGCACCGTTTCTGTGGGAATATGCTATGGAATTCCGGACTAGAGCTGAGACCCGTTGGATACCAGGACCGTCACTCCTCGCCCGTTCACGGCAGGGGTTGATCGTACCCAGTTAAAGGATGAACTTGCTGCTCACCCCAGGCCAGGCGCACTGGAGGAATGTTGATCGGATATTCGGATGGATCAACCCTCCAGGAGACGGAGAGAGGCTGAACGCCAACGCCTAGTTTTGTGCCTTTGGTCTCCCCTTTCAGGTTTCTCCAGCTCAGACCTCTGCTCGTCCCGGTTCCCAGCCCTGGAACCCCCGAACCCATTGCAACTGGGGCACAAGAGACCCTCCCACCAATACAAAACTTCACAGGGACCGCGGGTGGCTTCTATTGAGGATCTCCTGAACACTTATTGGAAATGTACCCTGCGGCCGGGAAACAACTCCACCCCGTGAGTATGAAGGGCTCTCCCTGGGTGCCATTTATCCTTGCCCTTTCCAAAGCCAAGTCAACAAGAAGCTTTGATTCCGGTCACTCTTTCAGGTCCCCCCATTCCGCACCTTTTTTCTCTGCGGCCACCTTGTTGAATCCGGTGCAGGGGGAACTTTGTGGATCAGGAATTTTCACAAAGCTTAACAATTATCCCATCACCAGGAAGAAGAGTACCCATCGGATTAGAAGGGATCGACGGCGACCCTTGAACCCGGCATTAATTTCCCTTGTGAGAAGATCTTCCTCACCTTATCTTCCACCGACGGTCACATGAACCCTTACGGTTGATGTTATTCATTCCCCCGGGATCAGGTCACCTTGGCCACCCTGGATCCAGCATCACACTCCCGCATTGATGGCCCGGTAGCCCACTCGTTACAATGGGAATCAGACGAAGGAGTTATCATCATTCCTCCCAGCAACACACGTGGGGATCTTACGGTTCCGTCTACTCCATGATCAACCTAACCCGAGCCCTAACTCCGACTTCCGGACGTCTTTTGCAAGGACTAGAGCTGCGGGTATGAACCCCCACAGGTCTTACGGACTTGCCCTATCGAATTGATTCCTGGCGGATACACTTCCTAGATCAAGTCCGTCCTTCCTCTCTCGTACAGACAAAGCCATGGACGAAATACATCCATGAAACCCTCGAGAGGGTTGTAAACGCAATGGCATTTCCCCCACCGGTGGAGGCCCGTTTGTTTTAGTTTTTCATCTAAAAGAAAGACAATTCGCTTCGACCATTGCATCATAACCATGGCCTCACACCGGATCACGGTCAAAAAACCGGGGTCCCACCTCCCCCTAGATCCGAACTGTTTGATAGACACAGGGGCGGCTAAGTTCTTCACGGAAAACTGGACCTCGTGGGGCGTTCGTTACAACCTATTCGTATTCGGGAGGTGACGAATGGAAGACCGCCTGCAATACACGTAGCGGTCAAACGAATACTGGTGTTGCCTTTAGGGCGGTACGCACAGCGGTCTTAGGATTCATTCAAATGAAATTTTTAGAATACTCCATTCCATTTGTATCGTGTTTATCCTAGATGATATTTCCATCTTTTCCAACAATCTTCAGGATCATGTTACAAAACACCAGGCTCGTTCTTTCCCGGTCTCCGGTCCAACCACTGTAAAAACGCCAAAATGCAGAAGAAATACCTCCTTTCATCAGTCCATTCCTGGGTAAATCATCTTGGGACAAGGGTCCCCGAGAAAACTTAAGCCATTCTCCCAATTGGCCGCCATCAATTCCCTCAAAGCCATTTCCAAGGTTTTATGCTTTCGAATTACTATCGAAGGTTTATTCGGAATTTACCACCATAATCTGCGCCATCACCGCTCTCACGAAGACTGGAGGTTGGAACTCAGCTTGGTCTCTCTGACGGTGGGGTAGCTCAGCTTCGAAAACTTTAAAATTAATCATTCTTTTGCTCCCATTCTTAGACATCCCTGAAGAGTCTGGAACTTTATCCTGGGAGGTTGATGCATCGGGTTGAGGAGCAGGTGCCGTGCTTAACAAAGAGCTTCCCCCGCAAAGACCAATTGACCCCCGGCGTTTTTTTCTCAAAATTTTTTTCTTCTGCTGGCCGAACTACAATGTAGGCAACTAGAGAACTGCGGGCTATTAAGATGGCTCTTCTGGAGTTGAGCACCTTCTGGAGGGGTATTAGAGAAGCCAATTTCTATTCTTACTGACCCAAAGAACCTTTTCATATACGAGATGCACGTCGCTTGGCTCTATCCCGGCTCGCTGGGCCTCTTCTTCTTCCAGATTTTAAGTACACTTTATCATACATCCCAGGACCAAAAGAACGTGAAGGCGGAGGACTTCTCCAGACAGTTCTCCCCAGAGTAGAAATCCGAAGAAGTTCCTGGGACTAGCTACCAAAGGACTTAATACTTTCTGCGGCCTCTTCAACATACTGGAAAGGACCCTAGGGCTCAAAGGACATCCGGGTGTGGCTAGAGGGTACCAGAAGGGCGTGAGTTATGCTGGCCCGTGAATTTTGCTTCCCAAGATTATGAATGGGGTATTCTTCACCGCTCTGTCAGGACATCCCCGTTCAGGAGAACCCTTGATCTTTCCAACGCACCTTTTGGTGGCCTATATTGCTAGACACCATCAGGGAATCAAAACAGCGCCGGTTCTCTACCACTTGTGCTCAAAGCCCCCTGACAGAAACCTCTGGCTTACTTATGCCTTGTACTATCCGGAACCCCCCTGGTCCCATATCTCTATGGACTTTAATGTGGAATACCCAGATATAAGGGGATGACACATTTTGGTAGTAGTAAAAGATCACTTTAAGGCAGGTACACTGTATTCCCCTCACGGAGTGCCCACTCACCCGGCCTCGCGGACATTTTTCCAATGAGATTTTTCGGATTTCCCACGTCTATAGTTTCAAAAAGGGGCTCCCAATTCGTGTACCGGTTCTGGAGGAGCCTCACAAAAAAGACCGGAAATTCCTAAAAGTTTCTAGGATCTATCTCAAAACAATTATGACAAACGGAGAGAGTCAAACAGACGTTAGAGCAATATCGATGTCTGAGAACCAAGATAACTGGCTGGAACTGCTGCATGGGGCAGAATCGCTATTAATTCCATGAAGAAGAATTCTCCAGTGAGTCCCCATTTTTATAAATTAAGTCCATCTGCCTAGTTTCCATTCCAACACATCCTCGGGAGTGCACGGTTTCAAGTCATCCGACAGGGTCTGCAGGAAAATTCAACTCCAGGTGATCGACGTCGTCAAGCTTTTACAGATACAAAGCCGGGGATAAGGTCTGGCTTCGGCACAAAATATTTGACTAAAAACTCTACCCAAAAGTGGCACCTAAAGTTCGGGACCCTTTTCCATACTGGAACAAATTAACCCTGTCTTCCTTCGTCTCGCACCTTTCAACCAGGATGAGATACCCCAAAGTTTTTCATCTACAGGACTCTCTTTCCAGATTATGACCGTGTATACTTAGGACCTGTGATAGTTTAAGGAGACGAGGGAGTACGAATACAGATATAGTGGGACTCAAGGTCTCTCCAGGGGAGTGTCCAGTTTCTCGTTACCACGGAAGGGATACGTCCGGAGGAACACACCTGGTTCCCGAGGTCTATTCACGCACCTAACTCTTGAAAACGTTTTTGATCAACGAAGCTACCTTTAAAGCCTTGGAAGGATTAGTCCAGAGTCCACCCTCGAAGGGGCTGGGTACGGTCAGGAAGCAGGGCTCACGCAACACCTCCTCAACCTTCCTCAGAGGTTGTTGGCTGCGCCCCCTCACTCCCGCTGGTGTCGTCCCTGGAGTGGTACCCGGGGGTACCGACGGGAGCTGTGGCTCGTGCGGCCCCGCCATGTTGTGGGGCGCGCGCAGGAGGACCTACCACAGCGCGTGCATACGGAAGTAATTTATTCACTCTCTGGGCTTCTCTCTATTTCCCACCGTCTACAGGGAGCCACCACTCCTCCGGCCTTTTTGCTCACACAGTACACAGGCAAGGATAACAGCCTGAACCAATCGCAAAGCGCTCCATGGCCACACCCGCTCTGCCTCCTTCCTGATTGGTTCTCCACATATTTACCCACACTGTTCTCCTCGGGAATCATTGCTCTGCTAGCTTCTGCTAGTTGGGCTGGGCGGTTGTTTTGTGCTTGGTTCGTAGTATTCCTTTGGTTTGACTCGGCTTGGATTTTCGACTCTCCCTCTGGCGCTGGACCCCGCTTACCCTCACTACACAGTATTCTCCCCCCCCCACCGATCTCGGCTCGTCCTCTACCTCCCTGGGACCTCTGGCAAACTCCGACCACGGCTACGGCCAACCACCACGATTCGTCTATCTCCGCGAACACGGCAAGTACCTTGGTTACCTTACTAAAGACTCCTTGCCTGGCAACGTATCTACCACACTCTGGACACGCTCCTCTGCTGCGGGACGGTGGTGGTACAGGCAGTCTCGTTTTCAAAACTTCATTTACACGAATGGAGATCCAAGCTATGCAATGCTTACCTATGTTCCTTTTTACCATGGGCAAAACAGCCTTTTTTGCACACGCTCTTACGATGCTTTGAAAGTTGTTTATGTGTATATAATTATAGATTACTATATTTACTAAATAATATATGATATTTTTATATTCAATATATATTGTTCATATATCATATATAAGACAGTATATCGCACTAGATAATTTTGTTGTTGCGCATAATCTATTGTCTGCATATAAAACATTGGGTTGATTTTAGCATTATTCAATGCCTCAGGAACGGAACCTTTCATTTAAACAGTGTTCCTTGGGAAAAAGTGTTTTGTTGCGATTTACAACCGTTTCGCTATCCCACGCCATTTTGAGTACTGCATTGTGTCGGTAACCGAGGACTGCTGTATTATACTTACACCCTCGTTAGGGACGGGTCTGGGTCCTCGGTCTGCCGGGCCGCAATACCCATGACACTGTCAATTGAAACCTTACATACCCTTCTGTACATCTAGGGACATCTTCCTCTGATTTGGACATTTGTGAACAGAACTCCTTACAGTTCCATGAGAACTCAATACATTCACCCCGACCATAAACCTCATACTCACCCATTACACGGACGAAGAATATTCATGAAACACCATTACTATAAAGAACAACCAACTACAGAATTTCTGTAACATCTTAATAAACAATCAGGGAAAACATAGATCCACCGGGCAAAGTCAGGCAGCCGACACATGTAACCATGATTCTAATAGTTAATACGATGGTGCTTGGAAAGCACAGATACGGAGGTAATAGTTATATGGTGGGAGGACAAATCTATAAAGGTGAAATACAATCGGGAACATAAAAAACAAGGGACGTGAGTTTGGCGGGGAAGTGGAGCTATGGGACATTGAAACACAGATGATAGAAAATATGTTGATGTTGATTTATGACTAGTGAGCATACGCTAGCACCTGTCTTCTCGCTGGCGTTTCTGGAGGTTGCCAGTGATCGCTGAGCTGTGTCCTGAGCAGACAGCTAGCTTCGTTTTTTCCATGGCTCACGGTTCCAGGCATTCTTGGATGCGCCATGCGCGATAGGTGAGGGCCGGCGAATACACGGCACAGTGCAAGACAATTGACGTCAGAACGGGACCGTTTGATTGCAGAGGGGTCATATGTGGCGTCACTCAACTTGGTGTGTGACATTGCACTGAGGAAGTCTCCATGTCGGGAACAGAACACGTTGGTTCGTGGAACTGTTGTTTTCAAGACAAGCTTTTGGATTACTCCTGAGGTATGTGTCTCCTTGACCGGTTCTTCGGATGGTAACACTATGCTGTGGTTCTACTATGGGGACTAGCATATGACTTATGATCTACATTAGTGGCCCTCTGACCTGTTCTCGTGATACTATATAGATTATAGATATATATGATATCTATAGATATATATAGATATATAGATAGATAGATAGGTAGATAGAGAGATAGTGAGTAATCGATAGACAACTAGTTACATCACTGGTCACCCATGTCTACGTGGGAATCGGTTTCGATTGTATTAGGCTAGAACACTTCCAGAAGGTTGGGTGGTAGGTTTCTGCCTAGTATCCCTGTACTTACCATTCTAATGGCGAGAGGGTCGTTACACTTTGAGCACATAATGTACCCTTGAAGGCCCGTTTAAAGTAAAAATAGTACTATCAAAGGTGAGTACATGCCTGTTCTAGGAAGATTTAGGATTATCAAAAACACAGAATTCCAAGCACGTTGATCAATCTGTCTTCAGCCCTGATATCAAACTTCAGAGGCTAAAACACGAAAGCAACAATGTGAGTGTTATTGGTTCAGGAGATCACCACATAAAGTCAGTAAACCTATGTACTAGTTACTTCAGTCATGGATTCCTTCTTGTAGTGCCGGGGGACAAGAGAAACAGCTTTAACAGAAAGTTAGCGCCTTTTTCAATTGTGGTGATATTAACAAAGTAAAATAGTTACTAAAGATGGGACAGATAAGTGGGAAAAAGATCATCGACAACACAATCCTAAAAGGCACATACAACAATGTGGGTGGAAATCCGCCATAGGATCTTCCAAATGGATTTTAAAATCTGATATTGGATTTAAATTAAAATCATATGTGCCACAGACCTTGAAATCATGGGTTTTGTTGAGATGGAGCATAATTATTTGGAATATGTCGCACGTGGTATATATATTCCTTAACCTCCCTGCGAACAAATGTGGAGCGACTCTTGCTCAAAAAGAGCCCACCACCTGCCAAGATCTATTAGTGGGATATGCAAAGTATATTTGTAATGATATCATCCTCAAGAAAGAAGACAAACCGACCCCACAGGGAATTGAGGTAAGGGAAATTAAATCGCTGCCCAGAACCGGAATCCTAATTGAGTATAGAGTAACTTGGGGTCAAGGCAGTGATCAAGGCAGTGGCAGAGGTGCAAGGTCGGGTTACAGGCAGAGATCAAAGGGGTCTAAAAAGAACCAAGGAACCTGGAGGTTAACCGGAAACCATGCCCTGCAGCTTTCTGGAAGGTCCTGCCTTTTTATGGGAAGGATGCCATAACAAGATGGAAAACTGTAGATACAGTGTGGGGAAAGTGAGAAACAGATTGCCAGGGAAAACAAATGGTTATCCAGTGAGCTCACTGTGGGGGCTACAAGGAATGAAGCCTCATTCGTAACTTCCCCCCACCACTCCTCCCCTACAGGAACAACCTCGGCGATCCAAAGCAAACTTGACAGGATTTGTTACAGGAAACCCTGGACCATAAGACAAGGGAACGGATGTTCTCTGGAAATACCACCCACAACCCCGATCATTCTCAGCGCCAACCCCCTTCCAGTGCAAACAATAATGGAGATACAACGAGCGTTAGGGAGTACGAAATTCATTACATTTCAGAATTCCTTAAGCCATCCCCCATTACAAACTGGGCAGAGCGAGGGGGAAAAGAGAAGGAAAGAGAAGGAATTTTGAAAATAGGGGTTTGAAGAGACAGAGCGAGATATGCAAACACAAAAAACTGTAGTCTTAGTCTGGCATTAAGTTAACTTACGCTACGGTTAATTTGCTGCAGACATAACGAGGCATTGGATCGAGTTTGGCCAAGGGTTTAGCTTATGTGAATTATTTCTGGGTTGAGAGCGACTGATCACCTACAGTGAAGGGAGGGAAGGGGTCGCTGCGTTTACACCACTGTACATTCTGTTGAAAACAACTGCTTTTAGCAAGAGAGGTGTGGGCCTGCTTTCAGAAGGTCCGGAAGTTCCTGGATCTTGAGGTCCACACGGGAACCCTAGAGGGCATGAAGAGGATGGAGGATGACAGGGTGGTACCCAAAGCACACAGAAGAAGGCAGACTCTTGAGTAGGGAGTTGTGTTTTAAGAGTTGTGCAAACTTAGCAAAAGAGGCAGTCGCCCCATTTCATGCGTTGAGATACAAAGCAATTAAGGCAATGTTCAATGACTGGTTGGTCCTCTTTCAGTTAGGTCACTGGCTATGAATAGGAACTCAGGAAAAATTACGAGTATGGTACAGGAAGTTATCCATAAACTGGGGGAAAACAAACTAGAGACGGTAAGTGTAACACTAGATAATGACAGACCGCTCTACCTAAAATTCAATGTATTGTTAGTATAATACAGTATATAGAATACAGTGGTTGGCAATGAGGGGAATCAATCGCACCGAAATGGGGCCTGTGTGGATAAGGTATTCACACAACAGTACCTCACAGGATATACCCTATAGGTATTACCCCCTGACACAAGAGAGAAGTCGCTCTTGAAACGCGTTAGGGTGGAGGTCAAGCACCGAACACATTGGTGTAGTTACCCCAACTACATCGGTGGTGTGAATCAACGTGAGCTGCCAGTAAACCATCTTCTTATAGCCGCACGCCGACGAGTTGAACCAGCTGTTGTGCGGTTTCCATTAGTAAGCGCCCTGATTGGCGCCTGAAGGAGTACCTGATGACAAGTGCGTCCCACGAGCGGCATTAGAGACCGCCAGCTAGAAGTGAGCCAGCAGATACGACTAGATCACGGTGGTCCGTGGCTGACATCGTGCTGAATAGCTGCAATGAGTTTCCACTCTGAGCAGACGTGTTCCTGGCAGCTTCAGGAGTCCCTGCTGATGAGGCTGCAACCACGAGCCGAAGAGACGCCAGCATAAGCAGAGAGCAGCACCCAGATGAGAGGGGATACTCTCTCAATTCCACTGCCTGCCAACCTAGCCACTGGTGAGTAGGAATTGCTATCAATCAAAGTGGTGCTACGGAGCAAGTGAACACTATTCGATTTTTAATTGCTTAAATCTATATGTCCATGCAAATTGTGCATTATAGTAAATATTATGTGATTTAATGATTTTATGTCTAAAAATACCCTTCAGTATTCAGCTGTTATATGTTGTCTTATATGTTGTTTGTGAATGTTCAACATTTATTACGCTATGGTTGTGGTTTTTTTGTTTTCAAGCCCCCCACCGTGCGGATCAACAATATGCAAACCACAGGCTTGGTTTTCGTTACTGTTAGTGTAAAATTTTATAGGCGCCCACGGACTATTCCCTGGTCCATACTGTTTTCTGCACCCAGGGGGTCAGGCTTTGTGTCCCCTAGGCACCCTTATGTCTAGTTTTATAATATCTCATGGTACTAGTTACTACACACACACATTGAGGTAGCGCTACAGTGTGTTGTTTATATAGATAAAGATAATTTGCTACAAGTATCGTGGTGTATTGAACAACAGTTCTAATACAATGTAATGTATATCTGTAAGACAAGATGGTTTTTATGTATATATCACACTGAGAAGCCATTCACAGTACAGTATATATCCCAAGGTGATCACAGGTGTATCTCATTGTAAATGGATACCCAGATAGCACTGAGTGTCCCTTGTTAGTCACAAAAAACCATGCTTGTATGTTGAGAACATAAATGCTGATCCATATGTTACACTAGCTAACCAATGACCAAAAAAAACAAAAATGCCACAACTAGGTTATCCCCTTATCATCAGTGGTTATCTTCTCAAAGTAAGTACTGAATATGGTATATAGATAATCGCAGTGCTTCGATCATGCTAATAATAATTATTCGACTGTTACACATTGCTTGTTTAATCCAATGGTCCATTTAGTCTGTAGCGGATCATCTTTGGACACAACGCAATATATGCATTTTTCAAAAAAGAAGAAATGGGTTTATAAATGTCCAGCATATGTACCACAAGTGGCCTCGTCCAGCCAGCTTAGAGTTCTTAATCAGCCAACAGGATGCTTGGAGGGATTTGGAAGCGACCAGGCTCGCACCAGGTCGAGCGTGAGTAATCTGCGGGTCCCCTGTGAGGAAAAGCTGATATCATCCAGATCTTCCAAAACAAACTATACAATAGCTCACGCTCTCAAAGTTTGGGACTGGTCACAGTTTGATATCTCTTAAAAACGTAGCCTTTCTAATATCCCCTCTATGAAACTCCAGATATTGCCCAGGACTGGGTTGTTTTAAGCGCAGATTTTTTTTGAGATGGAAAAGTAGCAGGTGTTACGAGATTGGGGGGATTGGGTCCAGAGTAGTTTCCCCAGGACCCTTCGAAGATTTTCAACAAAGAAAAGGCTATGCAAATAACCAGTTTTCAATTATCTCAACTAAGGGCCTTTTTTACAATAAACCCCAGCCCCCTGATTCTGTTTAAAAGAAAATGAGACTCTCAGCTGGGGGACAGAGACATGTTAGGGCTTATATCAAAAACCTTTCTATGATTGCTTTATTAGCCCCTCCCCCGATGCATCAAAAACAGAAATGTATGTACCAATGGGACAAACATGGATTGGATTTTAGAGAACCTTAGGATGGCATTTTACCTGTCAGTGGCTAGATTTTCCTCCATGGTGTCACTATCAGAGGGGAAAAGCTACAATGTTCCTGCTGAGTGGTGGACTTGAACCCCATGAGGCTACGCAAGTTCATCCCAGGATTCTTTGAAATGTCGCCAAGGGATGTGGGGCATAGGCCACATTCCTGCAATGTGGGGACGTGCCCCTCTTGTGTCCACTAACTGGGCTAAAGATCACATAGTTTGCCCAAGATTCTTTGGTATTGATCTACCACTGGACCCCTGGTTGTTTCGTACTTAAACAACCATGCCAACTTATCCACGAGACACAGAAACAAATTTTGTGCACATATGTCCTCAGCCGCAAGACGCGAAAATTGGCAGCCGTTGTGGAGACAGTCATTTATCCCATCGGTCTCTAAAATTAAAAAAAAGTCTGTCAAGTCTGCGGCATGGAGAAAGTTGATTAGTTTAAAGAACGGACCACATGAAAACGACGTTCCAGAAGGTCTGGTTGCCTGGATTCTGGGGCAGCCACCAGGCTGTAGACTCAAACTCAATTTGCTGTAAAATGGAGGTAGGGGAACTTTATACTGTTAAACTCTCCTCCAAAAAAACCTCAGATCAAGGTAACTCGGTTCGGGATCTAGCTCTAGGCTTAGGGTAGAGATTTGCTAACTAACCGCGGTTGATTAATTTCTCTCACACACAGACTGTATTCGCCTCTTCAATATGCTATTGAATATTTGTGATGAGGCATTTTGCTCTGTAAGGACCCCGGAATGTTTGGCTCTTGCTGGCGGAAGGTGTGACTTGGAGTCCCCGCCTCAGAATGAGCCCCATACAGCACAATTAGAGCGGCTTTACGGAGGGCCGCTCCCTGCGATTCCGCGCGCTTGCGAAGCCGCAGGTATTAGCGGAATTTTACACTTCCCCGCGCCGGAGAGACAGGCAGGTTGGTTACGTGAGCGGTTCGCCCAAATGAGGGCGAACCTCTCAGTGAAGTCAATGGCCAGCCCCTGGCCAGTGATGTGCACGCCCCCGGCGCCCCGGCCACAATGAAGGCTGCTGAAAGCGAATGACGGTAAGCAACGCAGGCCAGGGAAAAGCACCGCTTTCCATGCGCCTCAGCGGCGCTATCAGCAAGAAGCAGGGACAATGACACGGACTCAGAAGGAACCTGGTATTCTGTACTGTACACATCCTTTGATTTTTGTACCCCCCTTTGTGATTTATCCATCCCTTCCCTCCATTGAAACACTTCAATAAAATTTGGTTTCAAAAAAAAAAAATACCGATATTTCCCTAAGGGAAATGACAATGCAGTATACAATTGACACAATATCAGTTCTGAGCATAAGAATTAATATTTGAAAAATGAAGTTTAATATATTTGTTAGATGTATTAATCTTCACAGCATAACCGAATGTCAGACACTGAGTGTACTACAGTAGTAAATAGTTGTTGCATACAAAGGGTCTGTAACTGACAGGATACATCTAAATAGTCAGTACTGTAACTACACAGGCAATATTTACTTAGTAAAACAAGGCTTTTGAATGAGAAAGAAATGTTGTATTCTGATTTTTGAGGATGATCATGGCCTCATGAGTTTGCTTTAACACACACTTTTACATTAACTGCTGCCACCAGTTCTTCCGATTTGGCACCTGGCAAATTCAGGAGAGATACATAGAACAAAACAAAACAAATAAAAGAATCTGGAACACTTTATGGTTGGTTTCCAGCATTTTTAGCATAGTAATTCTTCTGATTTAGTTGAAGTCAATGATTTGGCAAGGCATATTAAAATGTCCCTGTTAGGAATCTGACATCATCCTTTCAATGATTAGATTTATTTACGCTCTTGCAAAGTATAGAGGACTTTGTCATGGAATGAGGAAACTGACTGAGGTTTCAAGGCCTATGTCTGTGTTTTATTAGCCTGCAAGATTTTAAAATTACAAATGATTCCAGCAGATTACATAATAATTCAATAAATAATATATTTTTTTTATAGTGTGTTGGCGTGTTAAGCTCCCTACAAATGCATTACCATTTCGAGACAACACATTCTTCTCCAGAAAAACCTTAGCAACAAAATGTTGATGGTGTGTAGCCCCTCCAGGATTAGTAATTCTATTAAGGGGCCTTAATGGGTTAACACGGTGGCTCAATCGGGTATGATCCCTCCCAGTTGTCTTTATGACCAGTGAGTCAGCATTATAGAGATAGAAGGGTATATATAGCTACACCAATGTTTTAAAAAACAGGTTCTCAGAGTTCTGAATGAGATCTCACTGTGAGTCAGGATGGAATATAGGTGTGTGGGTGGTGTATAGCTAAGTGTATTTTAAACAGTGTCCGTAACGTTCTTGTTTCAGTTAGGAAAAATGTCCTTTAAGTAAGCACGTAGGAAAGATCCAAAAATGTTCTCACTATTGAAAAGGAGGAAACATGCTCTTGATATGAGTTATGGCATCGCTATTCAAGAACATGTTTGGGATTCGACCCAAGTGGAAGGTTCTATGTAATCTGTTCAAACAGATATTGGAATACGTTAGGGTGCTAAAACCTACAGCCAAGTGTATTCTGAACAGACATTCAGTTATGGGGCCGTACTAAACTCTAGGCAAGAGGACTGCCCAGTTATCTTTATTTGGTAACAAGTAGTACTTCCCCCGTGTAGGAGTGAGAGATGGCGATAGAAAATGACCGGGGCGCGTACCATGAAAGTTGCAGGGTGGGGACAGGAAATGACAACAGTTTTAGCAACAAAACAACCTTATAGAGTAAATAAGGTTCCAATTACTTTGAAATCTATTCCTGCGGTCATACCCCACAAAGGACTATCCAGGAGCCTTATAGTGCAGACTAACAAGACAGAACAGGGGTGGAGACGATTGAGGACAATACAAATGTTATAACACTTTGTGGATATTAGGTCATGTGATCTAGACGATGGTATGAGAAGTGTAATTAAAAAAAATCACTAAAACACTTAATGCTTGTGTTAAAATGCTTTCCACATCAAGTTCTGTGCTTTATTCTTATCTTCTATGTTCCTCGTGCGTGGGTAATTTCTTTCCTTTGGTCAAAAGGAAGGCTTCTCCAATATTTCTGAATGGTGCGGGATTGCAAGGTGTTGTCTTCAAAGTACCTAAAAAGCGTACAAAAAACAGATTTGGAGGGACAAAACAATAGGATATAAATATTCTGCAAAAACCGACGGTTAAATCAAATGCAGAGAAAAACTGCATACACTAAACGGGCAAGTGTGAGGTACTCTGCAAGGGAAGTTCTTTTAATTGCAGTCTCTGCAGACTGTCTATGAGGCTCCTGTTTTTCACACTGAATAATTGGAAATGGGAAAACAGA
>WSYH01008964.1:0-27375 GCA_036426205.1 Ascaphus truei | reverse complement strand
TGTTACTGGAGGGAAGTTGGGTGGTAGCAGTCTGTGTTACTGGAGGGAAGTTAGGTGGTAGCAGTCTGTTACTGGAGAGAAGTTGGGTGGTAGCAGTCTGTGTTACTGGAGGGAAGTTGGGTGGTAGCATTATGTTACTGGAGAGAAGTTGGGTGGTAGCAGTCTGTGTTACTGGAGGGGAGTTAGGTGGTAGCAGTCTGTGTTACTGGAGAGAAGTGGAGTGGAAGCAGTCTGTGTTACTGGAGAGAAGTTGGGTGGTAGCAGTCTGTGTTACTGGAGGGGAGTTAGGTGGTAGCAGTCTGTGTTACTGGAGAGAAGTGGAGTGGAAGCCTGCGTTACTGGAAATAAGTGGAGTACAGTAGCAGTTGGGTTACTGTAGAGAAGTGGAGTGGCAGTCGGTGTTACTGTAGAGAAGTGGAGTAGCAGTCAGTGTTACTATAGAGAAGTGGAGTTGAAGTCTGATTTACAGAGTAAGAATCGCACCCCTTGTTTGGCAATATCTGGGCCAGTGGGAAACACAGCACTGCCATTTCCCCCTGACTCACAATAACACTTGGTTTATATAGTGTATCCTTCATGTGGTGGGATGGGAATTCTGTCACTGCTGAGTCACAAACATCTCATCAATGTGGCATCTTGGGACATGTCAACCAGCCTTGGCTGCAATACTGAGACCACAGCCCCGCACAGAAGCATTTGCCAGTTAATAGAAGTCATAGTGATGGAATGACACACGGATTTCTCGCTTCCTCCTACTGATACTCCCACTTCTCAGGCACCCAGCCGTGGATATACAAGGGAGACAGAAGGCAGCTCCCTGCGTTGAGGGAAGCCCCGGATGCCACGAGATGCAAGACAGAAAAGTTAAAAACCACAAACAAAGAGACCCTCTTAGCCAATCTCTGCGCAAAGGGCCTTCTTCACACTACAGGTTGCCAGCCTTTCTGGCAGAACAGAGGTTAAAAAAGTCGGCTTATCAAATTGAGTTTGCCTTCTACATCTTGATCTGAAACCCCATTGTGAAAATGTCTCAAAGCTTCTACGTTTGGAATAAAACACCGTAGATTCACATAGTTCTCCGAAAACTAGTCCAGTTGTACATTTCTTCAAACTGCTTTACACATCTGTAGTGATCAGTGCGACGTTGTAATAGCAGCACCCCTCTCTTCTCAGGTACGCACGTGTTTAGGAAAACAGTACAGATACTTGGCTTCCTTCCCTGATGTCTGGAACAGTCTGGCTCTCTGGGTTACATGAGCATTACAACAAACATTATATGAAACATTGAAAACAGCCCAGAAGGTGTAAAAGCAGCAATCCACCCCGAAGCCCATCTGAGTTTAACTCATATCATGTTAGTACAGCTCAACCCCGCTATAACGAGATCCGTTACAACGCGAATCTGCTTATAACGCCATGCAAGCGTGGCTCCCAATTTTCATATTTATGAATACTTTACAACACGATTATTTGCATCTTAAATACTTTATTGTACAATGCATACAATTGTACATTATTTCTAACGCTATCCGCTTATAACGCGGTGTGATTCTTTGGACCCCAAGCACAGCGTTATAAGGAGGTTGAGCTGTATATTGCTGCCTGAGCATGTCCTACTCTTGTCATTTTTTTAATTGTTTTTTTTTTTAAGGAAAATAAAAATATGTATATATTTTTTTTAAAATATAATTATTAAAAAACAGAATTTCCTTAATCGCTAGCATCCGCGAGCTCCATTTTAATCTCCCGGGCACTTAATAGTTCTTGTATTTCCTGAACAGAGCATCAGATTGAAAAAATAAATAAAATAAAAACGGCGTTTGGAAGGGGCAAGAAAATATCCAAGTTAAAAATAAAATGGGAACTGAATCCCGATCAGCCGGATTGCTGCTTTAGTGTCGGTGCTTTGCTAGGTTTCGTGATGCTTTGCAATGCGTTGCACACCCACCTAACATTCGAGGGACGGATCTGGCATGTGGAACTGATGCTGTTACAGAGCACAGAGTTCTCTATCCGTTTGCCCTCTGCCACCTCCCCGGTATGTAAACTTTCAGCAATTTGTCACAGGGCCGGATTTGTGGATCGGATCGTCTTAGTCACTGGTAGTTAATGGTTCACCCGGCTACCCAACCCACATAGACTGGACACAACAGGGAATTAGGAACAATTAGGGGGCAATCTGCTAGCACGGGGGTGGCCAACTCCGGTCCTCAAGGGCCACCAACAATAATATCCCTGCTTCAGCACAGGTGGCTCAATCAGTGGCTCAGTGAAACACTGATTGAGCAGCCTGTGCTGAAGCAGGGATATCCCTAATATACGTGTCCCTTGAGGACTGGAGTTGGCTACCCCTGTGCTAGAAGGACTTAGCCAAGCTATGTGTTGTTACATAGTGTTACTGATACATTCCGTTATAGGGATAGGTCTGGGCTCACTCAGTTCTGTTTTGCTTACGTAGTTACATAGTTGCAGAATTGTTTGCTAGGCGGCAGAAAGGTAGGAGCCCCAGTGGACAGGTCTACGAGAGCTAGCAGCCTATTGGAAGTATAGTACGGGGCTGCTGTATAACTGATCTGTGGTCTGTTATGCCAAAGCAGCATTGTGCAATTTCAACACGCCTTGTATGCGGCCTACACTTATTTTTGCCATTTGGACCTTGTCACAGACCTGTGCAAACAGTCTGTCCCAGGTACACCAGGAGTGGGCTTTGCAATCATGCCTCCATACTGAGAACATTACACCCAAATAGGGGAAAGAGACACTTTTTAGTCTGCGCAACGTCATGTGACAGCGCGTTGCCAGAAGCCACCGGAGACGAGGTAACAGAGTTACAGAGGCCTTGCACGATCCCCCCGACATTTAATTTAAATTCTTTGGGGAAGAACCCGGGGCCTTTGTAAGCGCCGCCCCCAGTAAATCTCACGCCCCCCCAGTTTGCGCACTCCTGTCTTTGATCACTTTGCCATCCTTACACCGGACACTTGATAGCTTTAGGTCAATGTAAACTTTGGACTCCCTCTGCATCCTGGTTTTAGTCCCAAACATGCAGAGTCTCTCATACAGGGTGTTCAGGGGCCTAATCACAATCGAGAGCACAATTACAGTTGCACATATACAAACAGGCGCCAAAAAGACACCCAGTACGCAAGAAACTAGGCAAAAAAAAATGGTCATTTTATAAGACTACAATAATTATTATTACAATCGTTTATTTGCAAAGCGACAACATATTCTGCAGCGCGGTACAATGGGGGTACAGAGATTTGCTAATGACAACTAGGACTGGAGTTGAGGCCCCCTGATCCTGATTTAGAGGACAATAGGACAGAGTTACCACACTATGCTTCTCGTTTGGTTTTATATAGAGATCTCATTCACTGCTTTACTCATATGAATGGTTCATTTTACAGACTCGTCGCCTGAAACCCCATGAGGCTCTTCCTGTGGCTAACACAGAGCTGTAAAATAGGCACCCTACATAGCAGTGCTAATTGGATGTAGCCTTAAACCATTAAGTGTGATAAGCATAGCCTGTTTAGTACTATCCTTACTATACTCCAGAGTCTCTAAAGCAGGGGTGGGCAACTCCAGTCCCCATGGGCCACCAACAGGTCAGGTTTTAAGCATGTCCCTGCTTCAGCACAGGTCAACAACTGAGCCACTGATTGAGCCCTCTGTGCTGAAGCAGGGATATCTTTGAACTGTTGGTGGCCCTTGAGGACTGGAGATGGCCCCTCCTGGTCTACACTATACCCTACCTTCTAACGCCAAGCGACCCGACGTCCACACTTGGAGCCTTCAGAAATGTGCTCCTGCTCCAGGCGTGTCTCCTAGCATCCTTGACAGGATATAGCATTCTGTGTAATAAAGAAAACAACTCTTAAACCTGTTGCCAAAGCATCGGGGTCGGCCTCAATCAAACCTAGTGCTGTGCAAGAAATAGATGTGCCCTTTGCTCATCTGGAATAATTCCCTCACTCTGTATTGTTGTGAGATAAATCATACAAACAGGCATCCTTCCTCCACGACCTACTAAAGCCGCACAGTCTGGGGCACGGGTCAGCCTGGCGTTGCCCACACAGCTAGGAGCAGAAATACGCCTGCTTCTTTATATTAATAAAATAAACAATGACACTGTGCATAAAGTGAGGAACCACATGAGAACATTCTTCACTGTGCGGTTAGTGCCCGAGTCTTCATACAGGCATGGGGTTCTCAAGACCCTCCAACTGGTAAGTTATTCAGGATATCCCTGCTTCAGCACAGGTGGCTCAATCAGTAGCTCAATTCTTTGATTGAGCCGCCTGTGCTGAAGCAGGGATATCCTTCAAACCTGACCTGCTGGAGGACTGAGTTGAGAACCCCTGATATAGGCATTTTTGACATTATTTTCTATTAGAAGGTGCAGATGTAGCAGGTGTCCTAACACCCATTGTTGGGTGGTAGTGCATTAAATTGCGCATTGCATTAACAAATCACATATTTCCCCAGCTCCGCGGCCTAAAGGGCGGTCACTAACATGACCCGCGCCAGACTCGCCACTGCAGCTCGCGAAATCCGACAGTAATATGGGCAACAACTATTCTGAAACAGAGCGTGCAAAGTGCGTGGTGTGCAATGCATCGATACATCAGGATTAGTGAACAGGGAAGTCTGCTGACACAAACGGCACAAAGCAAAACGATGATTAAAAATGGATAATGTAGGTTATGCCGTTATTGGGTAAGTGCAGCTATTTTCCTCATTCACTCAATTTCATTTGATTGAAAACACCTTTATGCTACTCCCTCTCTCCATTAATGTGTAGGACGGGGGTTGGGGGGGGGGGGGGGGGGTGTCAGGGGGTGGGGGGGGCACACTTCCTGTGAGAGGTTCAGGGGAAGTTCTGAGACGCAGAATTAAAACAAAAATCCCACATTCAGATGCACTTCAAATATATGACACGTTAGTATTGAGATGGAGTACAAGGCCAATCCCAGACGGTGTGTGGGAAGATGCTTCTTTCGGCAGATTAACAGACCTTATTTGTGATCTGGAATACATGTTAATGTTCCATCTCAACCCTCGGTTTAAAAGGTGCAATAACTCCAACTAAGTGTAATAAAAAAAAAAACTGAAGTTAAAAAAATTGACCACACAGAGATTTCCGGAACTTTCACATGAGGCCACGGACCACGCAAAAAAGCGCTCTCCTTTTATTTAACCACAAAACATAACCACCAAACATGGAGTCATTGTGCATTGTAATTCCACTTATATGCAAATTTGCTCGATTCTCTAAAATCTCTAGATGCGCTTACAGTGGAGAATCTAGATTGGGATACCCAACAAATGCCGCCACTGTATGGCGATAGTTCATGGAAATATGATTCCGTTTGCGACAGTATTAACCCTTTGTGGCTTGAAGAAACTTTTCCCAGGGAAGCAGGCAGCAAAGGTTTCAGAAAAATAAAAACGTGTTTCTCTACCTTTTTAGATGGCTGTAATACAGATAGATATATAGATCCAACCATCCGTGCTATACAGTACATAAAAAGGGTGAATATAATAGTAAACGTTAGGACAATGTGGCTTCTCCAGGAATCTATGGATCAAGGCAATTTGGGAGCATTACTGGTTCCAAAAAGCACTTTTTATGTTGCGTCTCCATATGTCAATGTATACATGGAGGAATGTCAATAGGAGTTACCTAGCACAGGTAATATAATAGGGTGATCACAAAGCTGTCTAAAGCGTACAACATGGGGAAAAAATGATATTGTGAATAATTGCTCATCTGAATTGACCCAATACAAAAAATGTGTATACAGTATGAAGGTGTTAGTGCAATGTAAAGCCCAACACATGGAATAAACCACAGTGTACGAAACAAACATATTGGCCAAAATGATGATATGCAATACAAACGTCCCTGTGGAGCCAATGGGTCTGCTGCTGGTTCGTATAGGGATGTCACGGCATCCCCATCTACATAAGCAAAGAAAAAAGGAGAGAAAGCGCAGGACCTCTCACTGCGGAGTATTTTCATAAGGAATATATTGATTATAATGTAATAGGATGTATCAAATTCTGTGGCTATATTGCAGAACATAAATACCCCTCTCTTCTTATATACCACCAAAAACTGTTACCTACCGTACTCATGGTGAGACGTATCCAAATAAGAATTGCAGTATATATGCAATCAAATACAATATATGAACATTTAATTCTTCTTAGTCAAAATAGCACAGTCCGGGCTATGCACCAGCAGCAGATTGGTGCCACACAGCACATGATGTGCCCCTTTGGGGAAACCCATTCAGTGCCAGGGAAGCACACAACACATTGCTTTGGGATTCATTCTCTGGCAGCAACGGGGGTATGTAAGTATCAGAAACATCTTAGCTAAAGGTTTGGCTCAAACTCTGTCCTCACGGCTTCCAACAAGTCAGGTTTTAAGGATATCCCTGCTTCAGCACAGGTGGCTCAGTTATTTTGCTTGAGCCACCTGTGCTGAAGAAGGGATATCCTCAAACCCTGGGCTGTTGGTGGCCCTCGAGGACCAAGTTTGAGCCCCACTGGTGCCAAATATTTGGCTGGAGAAATTGAGGATAAAAGCCCTTTATCCGGCCTTTATCCGGCCCCGAGCCAAGGCTTGTCCATACGGACTCTGCCACTGCTGAAGTTTCACTTCTGCCCCTGTGTGTCACCAAATTCTCTTAAGCAATTAGCTAATCCACGGGGTGATAATGAATTGCTGCTGGGGCGGGGGAAGGGGAAAGATATATCTCTATGTTTTATTGCAAGAAAGGCTGCCTGTCCGGAATCGCTTTATAACGTTTGTAAGAAAAAGAGAAAGAATTATTAGGCTGGGTACAAACAAAAAAACACATTTATGTATGGCGACAGGCTGCAAATTTGCACTTGATATGTGCGCTGATTAATTAGTTTAATTAAGCATGCACGCCTGAATATCGAGGCAGGTGGCAAATCAGATTGAACATGACATGTTCTGTTCCATCATTTGCATTCTCCGCTGACATACGGAAATCAGAAACAAAAAAGGATATTACCGGTATTAATAGGCCCACTTGGACTAATCGATTCACTCAGGAGGGGACTGCAGTTACAGGCCGGGGCGCCTGACGGAAACGTATTTACAGGGACAGGATTAGGAACGCCTACTCCACTTAAAGGTGTGAGCCCACCTAGCCACCCAACAACTGCTGGGAAATAACTGAACAATCTAATTGGCTACCCTCAATGCATCTAACCATGCTAATAGCAAAGATTTGGGCTTTTCTCTAGCGTTTGTTTATTAGGCGTTTTCTTTACCCTTATTCCAGCCTGTCCTTATCAGAGTGCCAGTACAGAGGAGGAGGGGGCAGCCTCAGGGGTCGGAGGTTGTGTAAAGAACTTGCTGGAGCAGCCAGAGGAAATTACACCTTCCCATGTCTTAGCGCACCAGGTTTGCAAAATAATGTGGGGGGGGAAATATACTAAAAAATACTGTCCAATTAGGGTAAAAAAAATAATGTGGCTATCACCCAGATGTAAACCCTTAAACAGGTTGGCACTGGAATTTAGTTCCCTTTGTTGCTAGAAGGGATTGTCCATTTAAACTCAAAATATCAGGGCAGTCCCCCCTGGGCACAGTGATAAAGTAGCCCGTGCATAAGGTCCGTTTCTGGACGAGACGTTTCAATGGTAACAGCAGTGCTCATACCTGCCAACCATCTCTGCTTCGACACGAATACTGCTGCAGTGCTAGTTTTGCGTTCGAAACTCCGGTGGAGCAGAGCAGAGCGCTCAACTCCAGTCCTCAAGCCCCACCCCCCTCCAACAGGCCAGGTTTTCAGGATATCCCTGCTTCAGCACAGGTGGTTCAATTAGTCCCCACTTCAGCACAGGTGGTTCAATCAGTCCACACTTCAGCACAGGTGGTTCAATCAGTCCCTGCTTCAGCACAGGTGGCTCAATCAGTCCCCACTTCAGCACAGGTGGTTCAATCAGTCCCTGCTTCAGCACAGGTGGCTCAGCTCTGCTTCAGCACAGGTGGCTCAATCAGAGGCTGTCTCAACTGAGCCTCTGATTGAGCAACTTGTGCTGAAGCTGGGATATCCTGAAAACCTGACCAGTTGGAGGTGGGGGGGGAGGCTTGAGGACTGGAGTTGAACCCCCTGGTGTAGCCTGGTGTACAAGCGCTGTCCTCAATGTACCAACATTTCCAGGGCTATAAATATTAATAATTACAGTTACGTTAATGAGTAAAAAAACAACAAAAAACAGACTTTTTAGGGGCCTCTGGGACACCATATAATACCAGGATCTCCTTCGCACAGTTGACCTGGAGTTAAATGTATATATGTATGTATGTCTTTATCTATATAGCGCCATTAAGGTACATAGCACTTCACAGCAGTAATACACGTGACAATCATATAAATAACAAATAATATACATAACACATAGAGGGAAGAAGCGCTTCAGGCATAAAAGTAACATTTAGGAAGAGGAGTTCCTGCTCCAAAGAGCTTACAATCTAATTGGTTGGTAGGAAGAACATACAGAGACAGTAGGAGGGCATTCTTTGAAAGTGCATCTGCAGGGGGCTAAGCTTTATGTATGAGGTGTTAATTATCAGCCATGGAGCTACTCATATGCTTCCTTAAGCAGGTGTGTTTTGAGGTAGGTCTTAAATGTAGATAGAGAGGGTGCTAGTCGGGTATTGAGGGGAAGGGCATTCCAGAGGTGTGGGGCAGTCAGTGAGAAGGGTTTAAGGTGTGAGAGGGCTTTAGCTACAAAAGGGGTAGAGAGAAGACATTCTTGAGAAGAACGCAAGAGTCACGATGGTGCATCGCGAGAAATTAGGGCTGAGATGTAAGGAGGAGTAGAAGAGTGTAAAACATTAAAAGTGAGGAGGAGAATTGAGTGTGTGATACGGGATTTGATAGGAAGCCAGGAGAGGGATTTCAGCAGGGGAGACACTGACACAGATTTCGGAAATAGTAGAGTGATTCTGGAAATAGCATTTAGGATAGATTTTAGGGGAGACAGGTGAGAGGCAGGAAGGCCGGAGAGCAGGAGGTTACAGTAATTGAGACGAGAGAGAATGAGGGTCTGTGTCAGAGTTTTTGCAGTCAAGCAACAGAGTAAAGGGCATATCTTGGTAAAAAAATTACAGGTTTTAGCTACCTTTTGAATGTGAGAAGAGAATGTGAGCGAGCAGTTGAGTGTGACCCCTAGGCAGCGTGCTTGGGCTACTGGGTGAATGATAGTACTTCCAACAGTAATGTGGAAGGAGGTAGTAGGGCCAGGTTTGGGAGGAAGTATGAGGAGCTCTGTTTTAGCCATGTTGAGTTTAAGGCGGCGGAGGGCCATCCAGGATGATATAGCAGAGAGACATTCAGAAACTTTGGTAGCAAGGGGGGGGGGGGGGTAGACAGCACTCTGACACAATGACTCAGCAAGGTTGCAGGGTGCACGGAACAGGAAGGGACCCTAATACCCTTCAGAAGTACTAACAATCCAAAAAATAGTACCAGCACTCTCTGTCTCACAGTTACAGATATAAGCGAATACCAGTGTAGGGCAAATGAATAATTTAATGACACTAATAATAAACTAAAAATATAGCAACAATAGCCAATACGCCAATGCAAGAATAAATATCACCATAGAGGAAATGAAAATATAGGGGGTAGAGGGGAAAGAAGGAGAAGGGGAAAAAAACACAAAAGAAAAGCAAAAAATCACAAAAATGGAAAAAGGAAAGCAAACTAGGGGGGCGACGTTTCGAGGGGTGACCTCTTCATCTGGCCCATTCCCCCTGGTCCCAAAGGGTCCCAGAGGTACTTCCCTAAGCCTTCCCTCCCCACTGTCAAATGATCCCACACTCAGCTAATGATATAAATCTAAAGTCTAAAGAGGGCAAATCACATAAGCAGATATCAAATATCAACCACTGAATGTAGATACAAGAATATTGTGAAAGACACAGAACATATGCAGATATCAGATATCAATCAGTGAACAAGTATAAGCAAACCCTCTTCCTGGTGCCTTGTCAAGTTCAGAAACTTTAGTCTGTACAGCAGGTGTAAGGTCAGGGGTAGAAAAGTACATTTGTGTGTCATCAGCATAGAGGTGATTTTTTAACCCAAGAGATGTGATTAGGTCACCTAGAGAAAGTGTGTAAAGAGAAAAGAGAAGAGGTCCCAGGACAGAGCCCTGGGGTACCCCCACAGAGAGTTCGATAGAGGAGGTGTTAGCAAAAGAGACACTGAAAGTGCGATGGGAGAGGTAAGAAGAGATCCAGGATAGAGCTTTGTTATGAATGCCAAGAGTTTGGAGAATGTGAAGGAGAAGAGGGTGGTCCACAGTATCAAATGCTGCAGAGAGGTTGAGTAATATGAGCAGAGTGTAATGACCTTTGTCTTTGGCAGCATGGAGATCATTAGTTATTTTAGTGAGGGCTGTTTCAGTGGAGTGAGCAGTTCAGAAGTTAGATTGTAGAGGGTCTAGAAGAGAATAGGTATTGAGAAAATGGAACAAGCGAGAGAATACAAGACGTTCAAGGAGTTTAGAGGCAAAAGGCAGGGGGGGAGACCAGCAGATAGTTAAAAAGACAGGTAGGGTCAAGCTTGCTGTTTTTGAGTAATGGTATAACTGTTGCATGTTTGAAGGAAGAGGGAAAGGTACCAGAGTAGAGGGAGGAGTTAATGTGTGTGAGCGTAGAGATTATAGTAGGAGGAAGAGGTTTTAGGAGATGGGAGGGAATGGGGTTTAGAGGGCAGGTGGTAGAGGGAGAAATGGGGATCAGCAACGACACATCCTCCTATGTGACAGCGGAAAAATAGTCAAGGATGTTAGGAGGAGACTTAGGAAGAAGTGTAGGATGGGAGGGGGATACAGAGGGGATGGCCTGACGTATGGATTCCACCTTTTCCTTGCAATAGTCGGCAAAGTCCTGAGGTGATATGGAGGAAGAAGAACAGGTAGCAGAGGGTGGTCTCAGTAGGGAGTCAAAGACAGAGAAGAGTCGGCGTGGATTAGACTTGTGCGTGTTGATTAGTGAAGAAAAGTAGGTTTGTTTAGCCTGAGAGAGGGCAGAGTTGAAACAGGATAGCATAAATTTGTAGTGAAGGAAGTCTGTCAATTTTGGTCTCAAAACACCTAAATCTCACTGTTCCTGGAGGCTGATGCCCCTGTGACAATCTCCAATAATACAACGTCAGAAAAAGAGAATCCAGGGGTGTTTGGTAATCAACATCATTACCAGCATCAGAAATAGCATCACAAATCAAATAAGGCCTGCTCCTAACCTAAATTGAAAGGAAATGCCAACCATTTCACTTTAGTTTTTCTTTTCTATAGATCCGTATGATGTTGTATGCATTTAATACCTTAAAGCAGTAATACATGCAAAATGTGTCCCCACCCCCCATCCCTCACTCTTTCTGTCCTTTTTAATGAGTTTTAATGTATCACACCTCTTTGGGTTGCCATAGCAACCATTTGTAAATACACAGCACTTCCTCTTTTGAAACAGGCGGCCATATTGGGCGCCCGGGGAAGCAGGATCTTCACCGATGGATCACGGGAGAACGGATCGATCGGCAGCTTAGGTAATTGCGTGTCCTTAACGGTAAGAAACTGCTGCATCTATGAAAAGAAAAAACTGTATTTCCATTTTAATGTTACATTATATAAAGGGTATACTTTATCTTTAAGATCTGTGTACTGGGCCCGTAGGGACAGCTATTTCAATTAACTAAAAGCAGATGAAAAATATTTTATCTCCATATTTAGCTCATTAATAGCAAACCATATAATTACAATTTGTATTAAAAATGAAGTAAACAAATGCCTCTGCAACGTGGGGCATTAATAAATTAGCTTAATCTCCAAGAATCTGTTGTGTCAGAGCTGCATGAGAGTTTTAAATAATGAGAGGAACTCATTAAACTGGATACGCGGGGACTTCTGTGCATGGGGAATGTAACATGCTCTATGGAAAGAGGGAGATTAATTATCAAAAATAATTAATGTATTACAGCTTGTGGCAGAATGTGTGTCGCAGTACGAAATCCTGGTCTACAATAAGGGAATGAGCCAATTGCCCTTATATTAACCGAGTCCATTCTTAAGCAACCCCTGCATATTTACACACTTACCTCTACCACTTTTAAGAGTAACAGAGGTGGTACTATAGCTAGGGTGACCATTTTTCTGCAGTTAAAAACCAGGACAATATTTGCGCATGCGTGAAAGGCCCGCACCAATCACACATGCGTGACTCATAAGAGCCGATTGTGCATGTGCGGCCGACAAGAGCTGATTGCGCCTGCGCGCGATTGGCTCGTGCTGGCAGTGCACTTGCGATTGGCGCGAAAAACCGGGACGTTTTTAGACTTTTGAAAAAGTCATCGGGACACCAGGACACAAGCCCAAAAACCGTGATATTCCCGGAAAAAATGGGACTGTTGGTCACTCTGACTATAGCAGACAGGGTAGCAGCATCTGGTACTGGGAAGTGTTCAACAATAAAGATCGGCAGATCTCGTATTGCCAAACAGTCTCACCCTAATTTAGCCTAGTTTGGGACGCTAGCGTTGAACGGCCCTAAATCCAGATCCACATTTCCTCCCCACTAGGCACATGACCCAGCTTGCCACCCAGCCAGCACATTTTACAAGTTACATGTGGGGAAAGGGTTCCAGTTATAAATTTAGACATCACTGCCATTTCTTTCACAATACAGTCAAGCAAGGAATAAAAACCAAAATATGTAGATGCATAAAAATCTGAACGTTTGGGGAAAACAGTAAGAAGCAGCACATCCATGTTTTTAGATAAATAGAAAGCCACTAAAAACAACATAACAATAAAAATGTGCGGTGGGCTGCGTTATCTTCTTGCTAATGATATTCCAAGTGTAGCCATATGCACCTGGCTATACCATCCTGGCCCCAGTATTATAAGTCCTGACAAGTGCAGGCAGTGCTGGGGTTAAACTCCTTTCACACGGGCCAGCATGTGAGCCACAATACCGGGAAGTTATTATGTCGCGGTTTCCAGGTGCTAGTCTGGAAACCGTTGGAGCATGTGCCTTTGCTCACTCCAGTGGTGATGCCCATTTACTGGGGCTTAGGAGTGGGACACACCCCTGGTATAAAAGATGGCTACCTTTAAAATTTAGTGTAGCCTGCTCCTTAGGGAGTAGGCCTGGTTCTTTCTTGCCCCATCAGGGGGTAAAGTGATTAAGACTATCCCAGGGGCTTCAAGCTCCTGGGGGCCTAGTCAAGGGAAATGGTCCTGTGAGCATAGCTCTGACCACTGAAGAGAGGGCAAGCTGCGAGGTGCAAGAACTAGGGAAGCTAGGAAACTGTGCCTCTCTTGTATGAGAAGGATGAAGTATGTGCTGGTCCACCAATAAACGCAGTTGTACTGTTCCTGGCCTGTGACTGCATTATTCTGAGGGTTCCTGTGGGGAGAAACTCTTGCCTTTGGCTGAGCCCTGCTGGGTGGAGGCGCTGCACCATCCAGAAGAGAATTTCCTGTGTCCTACTCCCTATACCATCCCGGAGACTCAGTCCTCCTGATAACCAACAGGTGAGCACCACAGCACCATTAACACCATATGACCTGCAAATCTCCATTGTGGGGGGGGGGGGGGGGGGAAGGGGATTACACAAGGTTACATAGTTACATAGTAGATGAATGAAAAAAAGAAGTGTGTCATTCAAATTCAACCTATGCTAAATAACAACAATAGATAATAAAAAAATAATTATTGCCTGGTTTTCACAGTGTATACAGAAGTATGTATACAGCTTTCTAAAGAGCTTACACTCTAATATTATTGTCGGATGTACATGGAAATAAAATAATCTGTGCAAGGTAACACGGAGCGAACACTAGCAAAGGAATTTCTTAACGATAAATGAGTCTGATTTTTCATAGACTTCAATTAAGTCTTGAGCTAAAAAGTCAGCATGTCTGAATAAAAATGACTCTCTTGCTTTGGTCAAGAACCCCTGAATTTCAGTGACTTGGGCCCTTGCACTTTGACAGCTATGTTTATACAATGAATTTCCATTCCAAAGTGTTTTCCAATTCTACTTACTTATGAGACGTTTAATGCGGTCACCACTGGGGTGGAAACTTATCGGCGTATGACCTTGGAGCCTTCGAGCAATCCCCCATCAATTCTCCAAACGCAACCCCAAAAAAAACCCAGGTAGCCAAGATTGGAGGTAAAATTGTGCAGGAGCCTTATGAATAAAAAAACACTTTGTTTGAACCAAATAGAGACAGAAACTGCCCCCTCCCCACCTTGCCAGTGTGTCCTTCAGCAGATACCCGGCCCCATGTTGCCCCACCACGGCTAGGGTCCACCTCCAGGTGCCACGCAGGACACTGGCCCCTGCAGCACCCAAAGACCACCTAGGGTAAGCCACCAATACCTACCGCCCCCGGCAGATACGACTTCCCTTCCCACTGTAGACCCAGTACCAGTTTTTTGTTTTATACTCATCTGTTTATTATTTCCTTTTACATATACATTGTCAATCTCATAAACTCATAACCATGAAGCAATAACAGTTAAACAATACTAACAATTAGAAAATGAGTAGGAGGGAGATCGGGCTGCTTTCTCCTGGGTGTGAGGAAGGAGGAGGCCCCCCCTTTCAAACCGGATTTTTAAGGCTCCTGGGTGGAGCTCCCCACACCCAACCCAACCATTCCCACTCCCCCTTAATATCTTGGTACCACAACCCCCTGCAGGAATGGGAAAGAGGGGAAAGGGGGGAGGCGGGGTAGAGTTGGGGGCCTTGGCCCAGCGGTCTAGCTGCCCCTTCCCCTATGGGTCAAGACTCCTTTTCTAGTCTTCATGGCTGCTCTGAAAAAGGTAGGGGGAGAAAGGAACATGCAAATGATGTTAGGTACCGGTGACAAACAGACAGCATTGTAATAATAACAATACAGTGTATGCTGTGCTGTATATAAAATGTTACAGCCCATGTAGAGTTTTTCATCTAATTTTGGTAAAAATAACTCTGAATGACATTTTGAATTTATTATAATGTAACAAGCATTTTTTGTTCTATAGCAACCATTTACCAAGTCACATCCTCTTCTGCAACAGGCTCTGACACACCCCTTTTTGAGCCCTGCCCTCTCTCTAGCAGTGCACCAATTGTATCTAGTGACGGCCTGGTCACATGATCTTCCCCACAGAACTTTGCATCTTTGGTCCTCTTCTGCTGCACTGACAGCCATTTAGTGAACCCCGAGCCGAATCTTCGCTGATCGATCACAGGAGAACGGATCTATCAGCAACTTAGCCAATTACTTATCATTGTGTGGATTGTATTGATGCGCATATTAAAGGGGAACAAATTTAATTAAAAAAAACGTCAACTTGGACTGCTGCTTTAATAAGTATCTATATCATTTCAATTCACATTTCCTACCATTGTTCATTTCCTCTCCTTTGACAATCGTAGTTTGCTGCTCGCAAAAACAACATTCCACAGTACTTCAAAGTCTTCATATTCCGAGGATAAAGGAAAAGAACTTCAAGGAATTTATTGGCGTGGAGCTTCCAATATGGCACCATAAAATCCGATATGAATGACCCACTTGTATCTTTCTATGAGTGAGAAATCAGACCTTTTCACCCCTCCTTTCCTCAGGGTAGAAGCAGAAGGAATAGTTCATCTAGTAGCAAATAAATCCAGCGCTCTTCCCATTACACCGTCATATAGTGACCCAATGTCACCAGCTCGCTTTCATAGCTCTTAACTGGTTCTCTCAGCCGCGGCTCTGCATGGGCTAACAAGTCAGGATGTTACCTTAGTGTACTGTTGCATTGTACTAGTTAGTACAAGTGGTGTTTTTATTTGCTGTACACTGTACGGGGGAGGGTTTTTGTCACGGTTTTTTTAACCCACCGTAACTTTTATAATGTCTGGTTATTCCCGCTTACCAGCTTCACGTTGTATAGCAGCAACCAACCTCGCACTGATGTGGCCCAAAAGGTCTGTGAGTAGGTTTAAGTGGCCGTGCATTTCTGTAACCCAGGCTGTGCTGAAAAGCTGTGCAATACGGCGGGTATGAGCCTATAGGGGTCCATGTTAAAGCGTGTAAGAGGTAAAGAGTGCTCACTTGCATGTCATTACCCAGAATCCCTAGCTGCAGCGGAAGCACTGTTTGCTAAGCAATAATGGGGAAAGAGAGTTGCAGACCTGTCTGAGACATGCAAATGCACCATAAGTGGTATTTCTATTTGCTGAGCATTCGACTAGGAATTCACAATTACATTTATAGCTTTGTCGTCATTTACGATACCTGAAACAAGTCTACACTTCCCCTGGAACAGTATACTGTAATTACTAGCACTATTACATTTACTAACACGGTTATCCCGATCATGCTAGGACTATTATGTACGCAATTGTAACTGTAAAATGTAGTAATAATTAAGAATTTCATTTTAGTTACTTGCCAGTTGGAGAGGAACGTTAATTAAACCAAACTGATTGTCTGCCTCCGCAATTTAATTCCACAAATAAGGGTTCCTTGCAGAGGAAAATGTTCACTAAATATCAGGGTTATTTACTAAAGTCTCTCAGCTGCTAGACTTGGACAAAACCAATGCAGAAAAATGGCACCGGTGTTATCAGTGGGAACTGGGGTCCTCTGATAAATATGGTGGTGTATGGGCACTGGTATTGGCATCTACATTTTGCAGCTCGGAGTAATTAGACCCCATGGTCTAGTGCAGGGGGGCTCAGCTCCAGTCCTCAAGATTTTAAGGATATCTCAGCTTCAGCACAGGTGGCTCAATCAGAAGCTCAGTCTGAGCCACCTGTGCTGAAGCTGGGACTGATTGAGCCACCTGTGCTGAAGCTGGGACTGATTGAGCCACCTGTGCTGAAGCTGGGACTAATTGAGCCACCTGTGCTGAAGCAGTGATATCCTAAAAACCTGACATGCTGGGGGGTCTTGAGGACTGGAGTTCAGCCCCCCTGGTCTTGTGTAGTTGCATATTTATTTGTTTTTTGCCATCTTCATGGTCACGTTTGAGAGACCCCAACATTATTTCTTGCAGCTATAATACACTGGTAGTACAAAAATAGCTGTCTAATGATTTTTCACATCAAAATATATTATTCTCATTCAGTGCCGGAGGTGGAAGAGATGCATTATAGGGCGTGAAAATGTTAACTAATATGCCTATGCATCCTATGAGTATGTCCTTCTCTGTTTTCCCCACATGTTTCTTGACGATGAATGTCACTTTTCTGTTGGCGTCTCAGGCGGGAGAACGCAGGAAAAATGCTGGAGATCCAACGTCCAACCTGAATATTTTGGAGACATCTTTCTTTTTTTGAAGGAGGAACACCATGAAGGTTGACGGAAACAACCCATTACTTTCAAAGAGGTCTAGAGACATTTCACCAAGGTGTGAACATTTCTCACAGTCATAATGGCAATATATTGCTCGCCAGGGGATGTGTGATAACCAGGTCTAGATATCCACCATCTTGTAGATTTGTTTAGTTGCATCACAAGACATTAAAAAGGGGGAAGGGTTAACCCCTGTAGCCCCAGAGCAGTCTGCAATTATATGTTTGCCCCTCTAGCACTGAAGGGATTGGGACACTAAAGAATTTGAAGAAGTAGAGACTGCAAGATATATGAAGGGTGCCTTGAGGTATAATTACCTTATTGCCATAATTCTCTGGGTGTGCTGTTGAACAGATGGTGTTAGGACTGGAAGGGCTGGCTAATTTGTCTCATAAAAGGTATTTATGAGTTCCTTTTGGTCAAGAATCAGCCTGGATGACAAGTCTTGCTTGTTCGAAGATGCTCCAGTTGAGTTATCTATCGATGGAATGAAGATCCACTAAAAACCATTTGAGACATGGGCGTGAAATGACCTATTGATTGAGCCATTTCCAGAGGAAGTTATATGTGGGACGGTTAATAAAAAGAACAGAAGGATTCAGCAAACAGGCTGTATGTTACACATCTTTATTAGCCCACGTTATTGCTTTTGAAGTGGGCATAATTCATAGACATTGCTGAATGTGTTCTTTCAAGATCGCATATGCCCCCAGCTCTCCTGTGTTGCCAACTGCTCCTCTTTCTCAAGGATATAAGCGACGTGGTGGTTAAGGCCTCCGGATTGGCAGATGCCGGTTCAAGATGGAATGACAGCTCTGTGTGACATTTTATCGCACTGATCTCTAGACAATCAGATTGTAAGTTCTTGAGTACTGATTTGTGATTTTATTGTACTACTCTGTTCCATAACTGCAGCTAATGTAGGCAATGCTGTACATAGATTTAAACTGGCATAAAAAACATAGAGCAAGCTGTTTGGACAATAACAATCTGAGAATAAAAAGTCCAGCCATAGGAAGGTGACATTGGGATTTAGACAAATGTCCCCATATCCCAGTGTTTGCAAAGTTTAAAAAATATAAAGAAAAATAATAATAATATCAAGAACTCACAATATTAGTTCTATTGCCATGAAAGATCCTAGCATAACATCTACAAATACGTTTTTTTAATAACGGACAATAAAAAAGTCTTCAGGGCCAATCAGTCTGCTACAATTAGTGTGCAGGTTATTCTCTATTTAAAGAAGTGAACACAAAGCGGTGTACTACATAACTCTTATTTCTCAAGGCTTAATCATTCTGGATTATAGACGTTTGTCGATCTAAAGCAGGGGTCTCAAACTCAGGTCTGAAGGGCCACTAGCAGGCCAGATTTTATGAATATCCCTGCTTCAGCACAGGTGGCTCAGTTGGTGGCTCAGTCGAAGACTGCAGTCCTCAAGGACTGGGTTTGAGACTCCTGAGTCCTGATCTAAAGCATGACGACTCCTGATAAAGCCTTCTCTAACAAATGATTATGCCACACTTACTGTCATTTGGCTATGCTGCATTTTCAAAGACTACTAAAATGTACAAGGAAACAGCACGGCAGCAGAACCTTGTTCGAAAAAGCTTATTTATTTTTAAGATGGATAACATGACCTGAAAGATCACCCCTCATAGTATCAGTGGGCCAATAAAGACAACCACCAATTGTTAGTTTTATATTAACAAAAAGATCGCTCGGCTAAACCTCTGAAAATGTCTGGCTACAGATTGCAGACTTTCTGCCTCAAAATGTTTCATTAGTTGGTTAAATTGTCACATTTTTGTAGAAGCCCTTCAATGCTTTATCACTCAATGGGTCCCACTGAAACTTGCCTGTGTTGACTTTCTAACCCATTAGTAATGATTGTTTGCATTTGCACATTGTATAGCACAGCGTAGCGACTGCCTAATACCGTACAATGCAAGCGCGTATCAAAAATGTGACGAGGACAAAATTATTATATAGAAATAATGCTGAAAAGATTCACAAGCAATGACAAGAAGCAAGGGAGTGGTGGAAATAAAGTGATAGGATTACACACACACACACGCACACCTTTGTAGCATTTCCCTACTGTACATATCCCATTGGGACACACCCTGGTTTTTGGATGACCCCATAGCTACACTATGTTCAGAATAGGGGCTGTGAGACATAATAGAGCAAATATACATGGGAAAACAATTTCTTTGTAATTGCCGACAATAATTCATTTTTACAAAAGGTGGATCTCTGGTAATTTAATCTGAGAGCATTTATGTAAGCACCTGACTGCATTGTACGCGCACATGGAACACCGATACTGAACAATCAGCGCTAGAGAGGACATTACCCAGAGATAAAGCCTTCATAATTTGTCAGCTGCATGCACTAATAACTCTTTTATTCTTCCACTTTCTAATAACATTCAGCACAAGATGAAAAGAGAACCTCTTTAAACAAACAATGCTTTGATGTGCCTTTTCAGCAGCTGAAAGGCTGGCTGGGTCTTTGCCGAAAGCCCTCCTTGTGTTGCGACCACTTGTACTCCTGCTCAGAGTGAGGTCCACAAGTTCTTGCGTGTTGTTGACATACCTGGGAATGCAGGCTATTGGAGATAAGGCTTAGAGTAACACACGTGAATCACGGTGGTTTCTGTGGCTCTCTGCCCATCCCTGTTCTAGTGTCTTCTATTGCTCCGCTTTCACTTTTTGCTTAAACTTCTCCGCCGACTGTAAAAGCTGGTGGAAAAAATCTGCACAACCCTTTGGATTACAGGGGGGGGTACTACATCACATAGGGCAGCCAAGGGGTTAATCAGGGCTTTTATTTGATGTTTTGTCGCACAAAGGATCTGCAATATATTGTTCAGCAGGAGCAAGAAGAGAAACCATGTCAGGATAAGCCATTCTCTGGGCCCATCAGCAATGTCCCAGATAATTCAAATGGTTTCATTCACTTAAACCGGTGGTTTCCAACTTCTTGAAGTGAAACTTCTTTCCTAGCGCCTACAGGGTTTTCATGGGAAAATGCATTGTCTTGTAACGAAAAACCGTAACAAAGCGACGTCACGCTGCTAATGGTCGTGCGCCCGTCGCACATGCACAGAAGATGAGCTTGTGCAGTACCGCCCTTGTCCACCAAGTACATTGGCGCTCCCCCCTCTTCCAGCACGCATGCGCGCCACTGACTGAGGGGAGGAGAGGAGCCGGGAACACCGAGCAGGGAGAGAGCGAGAGAGCCGCGTCCCACGAGATCCCGGTGCTGACACACACACAGTCACACACACATACACAGTCATTCACACACACATACACGCAGTCACATACACGCAGAGTCACACACACATACAAGCAGTGTAACGGACTTATCCCTGTTAAAGAAACTATCTCTAAAATCCAGAAGGGATCTGGTTAAGTGGAGCAGACGATTAACCAGACTCCACCTATGCAATTAAGTCTATAAGAAAAGCCTCCTGTTGGAAACAGGAGAGAGATTCCTTAGCTCACATTTGGGCTGACAGAAGGAGAGCAGAGAAGCCTGTACACAGACACTGTCTTGAGCACAAAGGCTGTGCTGAGATCAAGACACCCAGACACCCAGAGACCCATATTTCCTGGACACAGAGAACCCAGGAACCTGCCAGAGACTGACATGGAGGGCCACCTGCTTAAGGTACCTCCTGAGACTTTGGTGTGATAGGCTGGTAATGGGAATATCCCTCCAGTCCTGCTGATAGGGCCCGGGTAAGTAATTTGCCCTTACAAAGGGATAGGGGTTTGTTATTTTGTTGTTTTTGTATGCTTTGCCTGGATAAAGGAACAGGCCCAATAAAGCCAAGATATAATGTCACCCAAATCGGTCTCCATTATATGAACTTCTGCACACATCTCTTCCATGCAGAGTCACACACACACACACACACACACACACAGAGTCACACACACACGCAGAGTCACGCGGAATTCACAGGTAGTATAAATATATTAGTGCTGTGCACGTGCGTTCTAAGTCACACTTCTTTGCGTTTTGTCACTGAAATTGTGTTTTGATTTTTAATTAAAAACATCACCCTCAAAAATACAATTGATGTGACAAAAGACAAAGAAGTTTCACTTACTGTAAAATGCGCGTACTCGGCACACACACACTTTTTTGGGTTAGGGAACCCAATGTAAAATTCTGAGGAACCCCAACTCTCTCTAATAGCGCGTCTGAGATCAGATGCATTGTAAGGAAAACCCCAACCTATTAAATAGCGGGTCTGAGATCAGATGCATTGTAAGGAACCCCAACCCTCTCTAATAGCACGTCTGATATCAGATGCATTGTAAGGAACCCCAACCCTCTTTAATAGCGTGTCTGAGATCAGATGCATTATAAGGAACCCCAACCCTCTCTAATAGCGCATCTGAGATAAGATGCAATGTAAGGAACCCCAACCCTCTCTAATAGCATGTCTGAGATCAGATGCATTGTAAGGAACCCCAACCCTCTTTAATAGCGTGTCTGAGATCAGATGCATTGTAAGGAACCCCAACCTTCTTTAATAGCGCATCTGAGATAAGATGCAATGTAAGGAACCCCAACCCTCTCTAATAGCATGTCTGAGATCAGATGCATTGTAAATTCTTTTGTATTTGGAACAATTTTAAAATGACCTGAAGATTACAGGGAACCCTTTAGGGATGTCCAGGGATCCCAAGGGTTCTTAGGAAACCTGGTGGGAAAACACCGTCTTAAACAAATGGGCAAAACCAGATGACTAATTTACAATCATGTCATTCATTGGAATACAAATGATTTCACCTGGTTTACTTCCTATGTTTGTATATCTTTACTTATATAGCGCCATCCATGTACTTAGCGCGTTACAGCAGTCACACACGGGACATGATATTATAACACATAATGGGAAGAAGCGCGCCAGACATAAAACAATAGGGAAAGGAGTCCCTGCCCCGGAGAGCTTACAATCTAAATGTCCTAACCAGAGGAAAATGTTATAAAAAAAAAGAATTAAAAAAAAAAAACCCGTCAAAAATAAAACAAGGGGCAGCGGCAAATCTCTGACCCTGAAAGTTCTTACAAAATAGAAAAATGTCCAATATTATAATAAATTGGAAAATAAACCTGTGAAACAAATTTAAAACATTTGCAAATCTCTACTTATGACCATTCTACCTCTGCTCTCCTCCTTTTTTCCCTTGCACCCCTCTTTTCGCTCTCCCTACTCCTCCCTCCATTTCCAATGTGCCCTTATCTGTCTTTCCCCATCTCTGAGGCTTCCCTGAAAATAGAGTTTTGTTCTCTCTCTGTCTCTCTCACTCTCTCTCGCTCTCTCTCCAGTATACTGTATGCTGTAAGCTTCATATGCTGCACCTTTAGATTGACTATGCATGAGGATATAAAGCAGAACTCAGCAGGAACAGACAGCCAGACCTGGAATTGCTCTCAATGGCAAATACAGAGTCTGGAGCTGTCACAGCGTAAGAAGAGTAAGCTCGGGAGAAACCGATGATTACAGATCAGTGTGTTATGTAATGACACACCAAGAGATATTTGATGATATACTTTAAATATTACAGCATTTATTTGCTTGGAAATGAACTGTCAAGATCCCTGATACTAGAGTCTAGGTTTTAAGCCCATGAACCAGAATGTATTGGCTCAATCGTCTACTCTACGTGACCTTAACAAAAGTCATTTCCTCCACTTCACCTTCAGGGACCAACTCAGTTTAGCCTACTGCCATCCCACCTGTGCTATTCCTTCTCCACGAGCTCATCTAGTGAATGATGTACTGTTGAAGGGAGCACTTTGGAAATAATGCTTGCAAAAATATTACGGGGAAGTGGATGCAATAATTAACTGTTTTCGATAGACGTGGAGAGTTCTCTCTCACATTCCAACACACGATGGAACCACCTCTATTCTATTCTCTACCTCGTGGGCCATGCAACTGGGAACATTTCTCGACTCCTCAAGGATTGCTGGTTTCTGCGGCAGTTTCATCTGTCACAGCTGCTTAAAGTTCACCGAGCTGTTTTTAGTTACTCATTCAAATATTCATAAGAAACCAGGACTGCAGTTTTCTGTCTGGTAACAGCTTCATTTTCTGCTCGTACGGAGATTGCCCTGTGGAATGCCTCGCTCGGCCCTGATTGGCCCCTGGGCGGTCATGTGATCCTTCAAAGATAATGGAGTTTCCCTGAGAGAAGGCGAGAGAGGCGGGTTGCGCTTTTTATCCTTGCCTGGCCGGGCAATGGAAATAATTGCACTAGACAGTTATGGATTCTCAAAGAGGGCTGGGAGATGGTAAAGTCTGTATCAAGCACTGCTCGTAGCTGCCGCAGGGAGCACACACTCTAAATTATTTACCTGGTGGGACATCTCATACCTCAGGAAACCAGAAAACAGTCACATTTCTGTGCAAATATTTACCTTAGCAACATTGTACCAAAGTACCGTAGTGAAAACAGCCGGTGATTCTGGGAAATGTTTTGCGTAATGGCCAATGGACTGTGACATAACATGGCAAGCGGGGGGGAGGGGGGGAGAGGGGGGCGGCAGGACTGGCATGTTCCTACAATCTCACCAGAGAGCTAACTAAATAATCCTATTAAATATGACTGATCAGGGATGTATTTCTTTGTAAGGGCAAGCAAGGGTATTCCTGACAAGTCCAGACCTCCCGTGACACATGATGTCAGTGTGATCCAGGCTTGAACGTATGTCCACCTCTTTGTCCCATACGTTTAAAAGCTGGATTAAAAACAGTGATATTTCATATTTTGTGATATTTCCTTTCCAATATGGAAGGGCAATATTTTTAAAAGCAGAAAGCTATCCTTTGCTTGGCACAAATCCTATATTCACCTTCTCTCTCTCATTCTCTCTCTTTCTCTCTCTCATATCTCTCCTAATCCTGGACCCAGCCATATACACACCTGCTCTCACTCACGCCTCCCTGCCACCTCTTTCCCTGCTTGTGGTATTAACCCATCAAATTTAATACTGGCCAACCTTAAAATTTACACTGCAAAAGAAGCATCCCAATAGCCTGGACTCATGGCTACTGTCCCTTACCCACACTCACAGTCACATCTACCAACCATTGTGGCCAAGCACTGCCATCTACTGCACTTATTTCCTCACCTGCTGTCGTTAAGGCAGTGTCGACGTTGGCGCTGAGCGCGCTTGGCGCTCTTACCTCCTTCAATCTTCATGTTCCCGACCACGCTCATGGGAGTGGGGGCGGCAGGGAGGTTGAAAGAGGTGAACGGTGGGGGGAGCGGAGAGAGGTGCAGAGAGAGGTGAATGGGGGGGGGGGGGGGGGAGAGAATGGAGGGAAGGGGGAGGGAGAGAATGGTGGGGAGGGGGGGAAGGAGAGAAGGGGGAATGAGAGAATGGAGGGAAGGGGGGGGAGAGAATAGAGGGAAGGGGGGGAGAGAATGGAGGGGAGGGGGGAAGGAGAGAATGGAGAGACACAGACCCACACACAGCCCTTATCCAGCCAATGACACGCCCCTCCCTTGATAGCCACGCCCCCCCTCGCTCCTGCTCTATAATTTTATGCAGGACAGTGATCGCTCATGCTTGAGAGCGGTGACGTCACCGTCTCTCTTAAGCATGTGCACCGGGTGTCCTGGCTATTTCGCAAGCGCGCAAGGGGGGGCATTGCGGGCAAGTTGAGCTTGCTTGAAAGTAATTTTTTTTGTTTACTCAAGCGCCAAGCTTGAGTGAGCGTGCGTGCCCGCGTGAGCGGGGACTTACACATATAGATTTATGTAAGTAAAAGCGGAAAGCACCGCGCGCTCAGCGCCAGCGGCGACGCAGCCTAAGCCTCCCAACAGACCACTTAGATTGTAAGCTCTCCGGGGCAGGGATTTCCCTTCCTATCGTCTGATTTTCCTGCGCTTATTGTATTATTATAATGCCCTGTGCTGGTTCGTCTTTGTGTACCCTGTGGGCGTTATATAAATAAAGATATACATACATACTTATATACAGTCAAAATGTCAGGTGTTACCCAGCAGGCCACAGCCAGGATGCTTACCTGCTGCTCATGGAAATCTCCCAGTTAGCACAAGCAGTCAGTTCTCTCCGCCAGTTACCATTCTACAGAGCAGCGGTGCGCAAACTGCGGGGCGCGGCGGTTACTGAGGTCCAGCGCTCTTCCCCATGGCATTTAAATTGAATGCCGGGGGAGGCGTGAGGCCTCTGTCACTCACCTGCTGCCAGCCGGGTCTTCGGCGACGCATCGCCATGGCAACACGTGTCAAATGACGCGATGGGGGCACGTGATGTCATTTGAGAGGGGGGTGCGAACGCTGTGGCTCCCGGAAAAGGGGCCGCAGCTCAAGAAGTTTGCGCAGCGCTGCTATAGAGCGCGGCTCTGCGAGTCGTTTTGCAAAGGGGCGATATTGGAATAAACCTTCAGTCGGAGAAGTTAATATACAGTAATCGGAGAAGTTAATATACAGTAATCGGAGAAGTTAATATACAGTAATCGGAGAAGTTAATATACAGTAATCGGAGATGCATTGCTAATCGCTAACCAATGATAATACTTGTATATTGCACGCACTTACACCGCGTGTCACATGCTGCACACGAGCATTACCTCAGCTTAAAAAGTCCGTTTCAGTGGGAAATGTTGCACATAGCTGCCTGAGTAGCAATAAAATGAGCAGAAACAGGCAGTCCCGCGGGGGCCCACACCTCGGGGGCTTTCAGGGGCCGGATTCGGCTGCCAGGCCATCAGCTGGAGAGCCCTGCTATAGCGCCATCATGTGGCTATTCAAAGTGGTCACTATGGCACAATGGAAGGGGAGGGTGGAGCCCCCAGGAGGTCGTTACGGTGGCATCACATTCTCAACTCTTAAATTATAAGTTGCCAAGATCTTTAGAAAGGAAAATACAGTAGGAGATCAAAGACACAGTCACACATATCATATGTAAATATGCTCACAAGTGATATTTGTATTTGCTGTACAGTGGAGGGTTTTTTTCCCCACTTTCTTTTACCCACCATAACTTATATAATGTGTGGTAAAACCTATCCCAGCTTCAAGTTGCAAAGCTAGTACAACCTCGCACTGATGAGATCCAAAAGGTCAAAAACAGCTGTCTGTGAGTGGATTAACTGGCTCTGCACTTCTGTAACCCAGGCTGTGCTGAAAAGCTGTGTAATACGGCTGGTATACGCTTACAGGGTTCCATGTTAAAATGGACAAGAGGTAAAGAGTGACTCAGTGTGAGTGGTCATTTGCATGTCATTACCCAGAATCCCTGGCTGCAGTGGAAGCACTGTATGCTAAGCGATAACAGGGAAAGACAGAGTTGTAGACCTGTCTGAGGCATGTGAATGTACCAACAAGATGTCGCTTTATTTACTGTACACGGCACGGGCAGGGTTGCCACCTTCGACTGACGGTCAACCCGGAGATTTTTTTTTTTTAAAATAACACTGTGTTGCCATGACAACGGGATGCTATGTAACGTCACGCGGCGTCAAGTCGCCATGACAACGTGGCACCGCATGACGTCGTGACATCATGTGGCGGCTCATTGTCATGGCAACGAGCATCACGTGATGCTGTTACGTCACGTGACGTTCCCGTTGGCATGGCAACGCAGCGCCATTTGACGCCACGGAGCCATATTGAGAGTAGTTGCAGGGGGAGATGGCGGGAGACTGCTGTTGCGGGCACTATTGCTGCGTTAATGCTATATGGAATTATACCTTACATCATTTCTATTATTTATAACTAACGCTGATGACAATTGTTGCAAACAGAGTCGTCACTGATCAATATTAATTTATTACAATGTTTACCTCAGTTAACTTTACTTGAGTTAATTTAACAAAGACAAGGTTACCTCATTGCTATCAAAAGGGAGGAACTGAAGCAGCTTTACTGTAGAGAGAGAGGGGGAGAAGAGAGAGAGATTGGGGGGGGG
>WSYH01008963.1:0-27376 GCA_036426205.1 Ascaphus truei | reverse complement strand
CCCCCCCCCCCCCCCCGCGACCATCTCCCTCCCTGCGCGGACAGCCACGGGACCGCGGGGAAGTGGAGACCAAGGAGCTAAGAGGGGAACACCCCCGCTACCATCTCCCACCCCGCGCTGGGATTTGGGAAGCGGGAAGTGGCGCATGAAGCCGGGAAAACACCCACTACCATCACCCGTCCTGCGCTGGTATCGCGGGAAGCCGGGGTAAGCGGGGACACCCCCCACTACCATCACCCGCCCGCTGGTATCGCGGGAAGCCGGGGTAAGCGGGGACATCCCCCACTACCATCACCCGCCCCGCGCTGGTATCGCAGGAAGCCGGGGTAAGCGGGGACAACCCCCACTACCATCACCCGTCCCGTGCGGGGACCGGGGAAAGCTGGAAGTGGCGCGGGAAGCTGGGGGGAATAAGAGGGGACACCTCCGCCCTGCGCGGGGACCGGGGAAAGCTGGAAGTGGCGCGGGAAGCTGGGGGGAATAAGGGGGGACACCTCCGCCACGCGTGGATAAGCAGGGGCCGGGGAGAGAAGGCGGAACACCCTCGCTACCATCTCCAGCCACACGCGGGTATTGGGGGGGGGAAGCGGGGAGTAAGGGGGAACTGCAGGAGGCAGGGAAGGAGCAGAGGGGATGGAGGATTGGAGAGTACTTACTCTAGTACTCTCCAACAGATCTCTGGCCAGAAAAAATGGCCGCTCGTTGGGGGCTGGCTCATATAGAGCCTGGCCGTGCGCCCACAAAGCCTGGGAGCGCGCGCCAATCAGCAATCAGGTAGGGGTAATTTTTTTTTTTTTTCAGCGCGAGCAGGGAAAATTCAGCGCGAGCGGGGAAATTTAAAAAAACAAGCACGTGTTCTGCTTGGGCCAATATTTACTCGCCTGGGTGTTACATCCACCCGCCCCGGGCGTATAAATGTATAGGATTGTCGAAAACTGCAAATGAGCATACAGTTATATTTCCATTTGCTATATATATATATATATATATATTTGCTATATATATATATATACCTGAGGAGTATCCCCACAGTACTTGGGGTGCAGGAGCACCAGTGTCCCAGTGTCCAGCCCACAATTGTCAATCCCCACCCTGAGTGTAGGGAGTAGCGCTTCCCCATGGATCATTGGTGCACTTAGTTGATATAACTGCCCGGGCACTCCAGAACCCGGGTGTCGCTGAACAACCAAAACGATCAGTCTGTTCCACCGAAGGCGTCTACCTCAGCGTGGGTGGACTCCCGCTGAAGTGCCCCACGTTATAGAGTCTATCAGGTCGTCGGTGATCTGGTCCCAGACCACAGGCCTTGTGCACCGCATGGCATAAATCACCGGCGTGCTGTACCCTCACTATACGTAGCTACTGGGGAAGTCCCTAACTATGGGTCTTCCCTGCCGTCCCACAAGCTGAGGGTGGTCGGGGCCTATCTGGGGCCTGAGGGGGCAATCTAGGCCTAGTCCAGAGGAGCACTGCCCTCTGGACACTACCTCTCTCTTTGCCTACCATGCTCTGACTGGTGTGGTCTCCAGCATGACAAATACATCAACCTCTGCCTGCCGAGAAAGCTGTAGCCCTATTGGCTGGCCCACATGCATCTATCCCCCCAGAGGTTCATGGGACATGTAGTCCCAGCACGGAGCTTGTCTCTAATGGCCACCACTCTTGGCCGTACTGCGCATGCGCTGGGTCTCATGGATGCGTGGCTATGCCCAAGATGCCGGCTTTGGCGACTCGGTTGCCCCTCTGACTGCCCGCAGGTCCCACCGCAGTGCTCCCTGAACCGGAGCGCCCGCTCAACCATCCACAGTGCAGTAAGTGGGACCAAGGGGGGGACCTGGCTACAAGTATATCGTTCCACATAGAGCTATAAACATCAGCATGACACAGAAGTATGAAAAAAAAAGTGAAATGTATTATGTTATACTGGATAAGAGTTCCAGAAATCCGATGTTTCTGTCCTCATTGAGTATTGGGGACCGGAAGTTTGGCTTTCTGGAACTGTTGTCTAGTGTGACATACAGTAGTAAATGTAATTTTATCTTACCTCCTGTGCTAGTGCTTATACTGTAGCTGAGTTTGGGACTATATTTTTATATATACTTTCAATTGACTCACACTGTGCACAGAGGAGTCTTTAAGATTAAAATGGAGAGTGTCTTCTTGTTTAATTTCCTAATTCATTTGAAGGGAAAGAAGAGAGTGCATTTCTGTACCTCTCCCACTCTTACCAGAATAAAATGTTATGTGCAAGTTTTCATAACCATTAGCCCAAGGTCATACCCAATGTTACAAAGTCGTAAAAAGACCTAGCGCACTTTAAATTCTTTTTATTTTAGCATCGTAATGTTTGGCTCAATTGCTCGAACTGTGTAATATAAAAAGCCATAACTTACAGGATGGTCTTTATTAACGGAAATTTGTGTTTTCTTCAATTTTACCTGTTGGCTTTCTTTCTGGTAAATGCACCACAGAGTACCAATGGATTTCTGAGTCCTTTAATTAAGCCTGCCCAATCTACTGAAAATTGGTACATCTGCTAATGTTGCTACTTTGAGAGTACTGCACACATCTTTCTAATTATAGAAAGAGTACTCTTCCCCTTATTTTCTCTTAAGTACATTTTTTTTAGCAGAACCAAAACCACCTATTTTTTTAATCTCTAACTATCTGGTTCTACTTACTGTACCATTTATAAATTCAGTAGCATTGCGTTGACAATACCCTATATTTGGTTGGATATTTGACTCCAACAGGTTCCTTTTTTGGATACAAAGTTCTAAACTGATTGCACGGAGAAGCCACAACAAAATGTCAATATTATTGACAAACTTTGCCACATGTCTACTTTAAAAGAAAGTCTCTAATTGGAGGCACAGTTAATGTTTTCCCAGCCTACTTTCATCCATTTTCAAGCCACAGTTGTGAACAAGGTTGCCCCTTGAAGGGTGCTTCAAAATCTGCAGGAGCTGTTACAAGAATGAATAATTCAGCCTGCATACAGATGTTTTTCTCCCGTCAGTAGCCTTTCTTATTGAAGTCACTCATGAATATCCTCAGTCCAATCTCTCAATCATCCGTCATTTTTTTTTTTTTTTTTTTTTTATCCTTGTATTCTAGACGGCCTCATTTTAAATCCTGCTCGTTGTAATATCTGACATATACAATCTTAGGAAATACAAAACGCAATCCCACAGTATTATTTTTATATATTTAATTGTGCCAACTGGTGTGCTACTGGGAAAGTGACCTAAAATATACAATAAACAAATACACCACGATGCACATCCAATATGACAAAATATTTTATTAATTTCTATATGTTTTTTCTTCTCATAAGCATGGGTAATTTAGTTCAATCCTTTGGCCAAAATATTTGAAGTCCGCAAACATGCAAGACGGACTGCCTGCACTGAATCCCATTCAAATTGCACTCAGAGTATAGGTATATTAATGTGACTACAATTGTCAGGGAATATTAATATGCCCATAGAAGGGTAATGCATCAGATCCCTCAATATGACACTACACAAATTGTACTAGATTCACCGCGGCCCCTTTTATTCTAACACTTCACCGATATTTTCCGGTGACTTTTTCCGAATGCCACGTGCTTCGCCGCATTCGTGCGGCGTTCGTGCCATATTCATGTCGCAATCATGCCGGCGTCACCCGCGCTTGATCTGTTTAATGGAACTGCATTAGGCATTAGACGGTGAGGCATTTAAAGTGAGCTTTTTAAGTGATAAATACAGTTAGACTATAGTTAATATACTCACTTTCTTCATGCAAGACCAATAACCTCAGCTGATATGACATGGATCTAATTGCATTCTCTTCACAGGTATGTTCCTGATGTGCAAATCCTGTGTAAAAGACTGACTCTGGCCTTGTAGAATTGATATAAGTATGTTCCTGATGTGCAAAAGTTTGCAATGAAATCCAGTGTGGAATGGAACGGGGACAACTCACTTGTGCAGTATTCCTAGATTTTGCAAAGGCTTTTGACACAGTTGATCATGCTTAACAAACTCCAGAGCTCTGGAATAGGGAAACATGTTTTAAATTGGTTTCAGTCCTACCTATCAGGAAATTCCCAACATGTGTCCATCTCAGGCTCTAACTCCAAACCCCTTGATATCACCTGTGGTGTCCCGCAAGGCTCTGTTCTGGGGCCCCTACTCTTCTCAGTGTTCATTAATGATCTTCCCACAGCTTGTAAGGAAGCCTCAATACACATGTATACAGATGACACAATCCTATATGCACACAGCCATAGCCTCTCTGACCTTCAACACATACTTCAGTCTGACTTTTTGAGACTCGAAAGCTGGATTTCCCAAAACAAACTGTTTTTGAACACTGACAAGACTGTAACAATGGTATTTGGGACCAAGACTAAATTTGTAAAGCTTCCAGTGACTGAGCTCCTGATTAGAACCAACGCTAATGTGTGCGGGACTTAACACTGTGGACTTACCATCCTATCACCTTGAGACGGAGTGAGTGTACTCTACGGACTCAGAGGGCCCTCCTGTCTGGATAGATGACCGCTGGTCTGCTGTTTCCTCCCCTGCATCGGGCGAAGAGCGACATTTCCAGCTGTCCCTCTGTGTGGTAACCCCACTAATCCATTGCTTGATTTTATTTACTCTGATGTACGCAGAACTTATTGTCCTTTAGTAAAATTCACTTTTTTAATTGTGCTTCACTATGTGCGTTGTGCGCCTTGTTCTTCTGTCGCCTCAGTAATGTGTCGACTTGCAGGTGTTTAAAAAATACCACAGTGGTCCTTTGTGAATTGACCTTGGTACTGAAGAAGTTGTACAACATTGTATCTATTTAGGTGTTTCATATTAAAAACTAAATGCAAAGTGTCTGGTGTTCGATTCCATTGTCCAGAGAGGTCCAGAGTTGAGTACACCACTGCAGCCCGTGTTCAAAAAGCCCAACATAACGTACGCTTATTTAATATAGTCAGCAATTAGTTCAGCAGGTGATAAGATGGCCACAGTTGGTCAAATTTATCAATATTTTAAAAAAAATTATGACTTTTACAAATTTTTACCAGATGGTCTGGAGTGGAAGCGTGCAATAAGGAAAAAGTTATGTATCAATCCACATTTTTTTCGTATTGCTCCTGCACCCGTAGTTACAGGAGGAAAGTATTGGTGTGTTTCCCCTGAATTTTTCAGTATCTTTGATCATGGAGAGTTCAAAAGGCGAAAGATCATGGTAAAACCAACTAAGAATCGTCAGTCCCAGGCAAGCAATGCACCAGCGCCAGCACCGGCTTCCAATAATGGTCCGACCGTCTGTGAAAACCTGCTGACCGGCAACCCTTGCTATCAGCCCCCGCCTGATACCTGCAGCCTGAGCAGGATTTCACGTACAGATATCAGCAAGCTTGCATGTACCAAAGTGATTTCCAGCTTCATCAGCTGTCAACTACAGGTGTAGCAGGCCCGCTGTCACCTGTCAACTACGTATATAATCAAGACTACGGTACTGGCAGTGGCTCGGCGCCAACCGAATGGCAAAGGCAATGGTGGGTACAGCTGCCATATGTAATTATTTTTTTACCATATCAATATCAATGCACAGTAAAGCGATTCTCCTGTAATCAATCGCTTTACTTATTGTTGTTTAGTTCTGTAGTCACAATTCGCCAAAATGTAGTCCAGCAATATCATTGGCTGCGCAGCTTCTACAGTTAGGCGCATGCGCATTTGAACCTTGTTGAAACGCATACAGTATGTGTCTCATAACATCTAGGCGCATGCGTGTACTGTATGTGAACAAGAGATGCCCCCTGAGAAAATAATTGTTGGGACTGACCAAGGGGACTGCGGGGACTGACTGTGGGAACTTCTATAGGGGACTGACTAGTTTGAGCTAACCATTACAGTATTTACAGTATTTATTTTTCTTCCTCAGAAAATAAACTTTGTCATCAGGCTGAGAACGGCAAATGGAGGGATTTCGATGGATAATGTCGCTTTTTGTAACGATGCATGCACACTGCTGAATCTGAATCAGTGCCATTTTTATTGATTAGGATAGAATAACTGAGCTTTATTACATACTTTTTTACATAATGTACTGTATAATAAACCCCAAAAATAAAAAGTATGCATTCATACAGTATGTGTGTTCTACTGTAATAATAATTCAAATACCGATAATGCGTTTTAATACTGTTTTGATGTACTGTAATGCGCAGTAAGTAAAAAAAATTAATGGTGTACTGTAATTAAAAACATACAGGTATATTTAAATAAAGCAGCAATTTATTTTATTGGTGGGTGCAGTAAGTAAAAAAACATTAATGGTGTCCAATACAGTAAAAACATTGACAGTATGAATACACTCTACAACAATCGACGTTATTTTTATTGGTGGAGTACTGTAAGTAAAAATACATTAATGGTGTACTATAATTAATTGGTGGGATTTAATATCACTTGAAAATTATGTCAAAGACAAAAGAATACCTCGTGGTTTAAGAATTAAAAAAGCACCCTCGTTTGGGTTTGATGACAGAGACTTTGAGACACAATGGACTAAGATTTTGGATCAATGCTCCTTTAAACTTATTGAACTTATAATACATGTAAGTTAAAAGAAAAGTCTATTGTAGAAAAACAAGTGTAAGAATTACAAACAAAGCTATTAGCTTTCACACATATTGATAAATTCAATTAAATGATGCAAAACTAGCCCAACGTGTCAACAACATAGAAAATGGAATTATGCTGGCAAAACAGACCAAATACGAGCGTGACAAGGCTGATTATCTTAAAAACCAAATTTACATGTGGCAGAGACCTAAGAGGTCCAAATCATCAAATAAAAGCAATAACCCTAATAATACTAAGAAGCAAGAACAAGGAAACAAAACCAATAAACCTATGAAGTCTATCCTTAGGAAAAACTCACAAACTGGTTATCAAATAGGCAAAAGCTTTGAGTCTGACTTGTCTGATAATGATCTTGCTGGTCCAAGTGTTTCTTTTTCAGAGAATGAATCAGCAGTTTCCTCAGCAGATGAAAGAAGTATTCCTGCTCCTCATCAAAAGATCACTAAACAACCGCCAAAAACGACGAAGGAGACGGAGAAGACGCAGAGATAAACTGGTGGTCAGCTCCGTCAAAGAAAATGAGGTACCAGAACTAGAGGAAACTAATGTGATTAATATTTCCAAATACACACTCACCAAATCTGAAATTGAACTACTTGACCTTGGACTGACCTTTGCACCCACCAAAAACTTCGATTTATTCTCTACAATTGTGTACTTGTATAAGTTCACTAGAAAATTATCTCTAAAAAGATTTTTTTAGACAGAAAGAAGAAAATATTGATACAAGGGTGTCTTTCAATCAAGTTATCTCTAACAGCCAGCAACCTAAGACTTTGCCTATTTTTGATGTTAATGCACATTTGTCATTCAAGGAACAGTGTCATCTACAAGATCTTTCAGAGCTGTTTCATGAACAAGAACCCAGGTGTGAGGATACCATTCAGAATTTTTTGGGAAGAAAGGACTCTGGTTTGAAAAGACAGTCTACATTTTGTCCCACTTTCCTTAGAGGGCATGCTATAGATGTTTTTCAGGCCTCAGTTCAGAGGGATCTGAGACTTTTATCACAAGGTATCTCTACCATGAGTACTCATAGACAGACTACTGCCAACCTTACCCTTGCTCAACGAAATGCACTCACAAGCATTCAAAATAATGATGCAATTTTGATAAAGAAAGCTAACAAGGGGGGTGCTGTAGTAGTGGTTGACTATGACTATTACATCACAGAAGCTCTGCGCCAACTGAGCGATAAAGATTCATATGTATTACTAAAATCTGACCCTACTCTAGCCTTTTCACGTGAGCTTGATAAACTCTTAGAGTTGGGTAAAATACTTCAGGTTTTGTCAGCCAATGAGTTTGATTTTCTGAGATGCAAGTGTCCTGTTATCCCAATTTTCCATCACTTACCGAAGATACATAAGTCTCTCCAGGTTCCACCAGGTAGGCCAATCGTGTCCAGTATTGGGTCTCTAGGCGAGAATCTTTCAATTTACGTTGACCATTACTTACAGATGTTGGTCTCTAGCCTCCCCTCTTATCTTCTCGATACATCCCATGTACTCTCTATATTTTCAGATTTCACTTGGGCACCTCATTACCTATGGGTCACATTAGATGTGACCTCACTTTACACCAGTATAGCACATGCACATGGCCTTAACTCAGCACGTTTTTTTCTAGAAACACTTTCTGATCTTTCACCAGCACACATCACGTTTTTGTTAGACAGTATTTCTTTTCTCTTAACTCACGACTATTTCATGTTTGCGGGTAGTTTCTATCTCCAAACGCGTGGCACAGCAATGGGAACATGCTTTGCCCCCTCTTATGCCAACTTATTCATGGGTTGGTGGGAACAGAGCCACGTGTTTGGAGATAGAAACCCCTTCAGACATTTAATAGTGACTTATCACCGGTACATAGATGACCTTATTTTAGTGTGGAAGGGCACTATCACTCAATTGCATGCCTTTATTGCACATTTAAATTTCAATTCTTTCAACTTACTTTTCACAGCCCAGCATCATCACCATCACATCTCTTATCTCGACCTTTATCTTTATGTTGATGTAAATATGAGAGTGCATACAGACATCTTCAGAAAGCCCAATGCTCGTAACACTCTATTACATGCAAAAAGCTCCCATGACAGGAATCTTTTCAGGGGCATACCTCGGGGCCAATTTTTACGCCTTCGTAGAAATTGTTCGAGCATTGAGGATTTCGAGTTAAGATCATTGGAGATGATCGAGAGATTTGAGGCAAGGGGTTATGATTCTCGGATCCTCGAGGAAGCCTACCTTAATGCAAAATTGGAGCCTAGAGAGAACCTTATCCAGGCACGAGGTCATGTCTTGACATCAAAATCAAAAAGAAATCAATCTTGCCAGAAAGATTATGATAACTTACCGCCTTTTTTTGTCACCAGGTTTAGCAACCAAGCAAATGACATCAAAAAGATAATTAAAAAATATTGGCACATATTGGCTACTGACCCTCTTCTTAAAAATATGGTGACCCATGACCCCCGTGTGGTATTCCAGAGATCTCAAACAATGGGTAATTTAATATCACCCAGTGTGCCTAGGTTAATTTCTAAAACTAAAGAATTTTTTCCTAATCTTATTGGTTGCTATCCCTGTCACCACTATAAAATTTGCAAATATCTTGTGAAGACGAAAACATTTTCAGGGTCTGATACCAGTAGACTGTTTAAGATATTGTCATGCATCACATGTAACACAGACCATGTGGTCTATATGCTCAAGTGTGATTGTAACAAGCGTTATGTGGGATTAACAACAAGACCACTTAAACAATGTATACTTGAGCATATGAGACTAATTACAAAGAGAGACCAAATGCATCCAGTGTCTAGGCACTTTGACATTTGTCAAAAAGGGAGTCTGACAAATTTTGAGTGTGTAGCTCTGGAGTTTGTTAAACCACATTACAGAGGTGGTGACAGAGCCAATCTGCTTCACAGATGTGAGGCATTTTGGATTTTTACTCTGAATACATTAGTACCCAATGGACTAAACATAGATTGGGATTTAAAAAGTTTCTTATAAAGGTAATTTATCATGAGTCTATTTATTTATTTATTTTTCTTAGACTCACCTAGCCCCTACTTGGCCTATTCCAGTCATGTTGTATCTAGCTTTATGCATTAGATACAATTATACTCTGTATATATTAGCGCTGTGCGAATACAGACTCCAGTGCCACTTTATAATATATTATAATATATTATAATATATTTTTTTCCGTGCCAGGTGTATAAATTTATTTATTTACATTTGAATTGTTGATTTCACCGCTGTTCCAATTTTCTATCCCTCTTAGTGGCTATGTACATTGAACCATTTACCTTAGTTAGGTGTTCTTTTGATCTAACTTTTATGGCAATGGGTTAACTCTGCACATATCCTATGTCATCCTGTGCCTTATTATAAGGTCGGTCAGTTTCCATGAGGTATAACCAGTTCTGAGTGTAACTTATTAACTAATTAAATAATAAGTATTGGAATAAGCATGCAACAACAATTCTTATGTATTATTTATTGTAAAAAGTTTTTTTATTATCTTTTTCAATTATTTGTATGAGTTGATTCTGTATTTTCCTTGTATTTTCTTGTCTTCCTTGTCCTTCACCTTTTTCTTTCTACAAAACACTATCAATTGATTACTTACAACAGCTGTTTTGCAAGATGGGGAGTGTGATAAATACCCAGAGCCTCCTCCTTCCCTGTACTCCTTGAAAAAGCGCCACAGTGGGCGTGAAACGCGTGGGAGAATGTCTGTGCTGTTTGTTTTTTGATTTTATGTAGTTCATTAAAGTGCATCATTTTTAACCTCTTTGCTGGTGAGTACTCATATTTTTCTTGGAGTAGATGGGCCCCGGATCCTTTTTTCGCTTGCATCAGTTCATGTGAGGATCAGTGTCCACCACCGGATGCGGAAACAGCCCCAGCTACAACAGAGGGAGACGCTTACAACACGGCATCTAGACTGGAGTCAGACCGGGAGAGAAGCTGAGCGGTGATTTTAGTGAGTCGCGTGGACTCTACACCGGGCCAGGTCGGGCCAGGGCTTGGGACTGAGTGAGTACTTTTGTCCTATTTATCTTTAGCCCTCTCATACATTACCCGTGTACTTGCCTTATTTGCCAGCCGATCATTCCCTTACTCCGGTGTCAGCTCCTATATTTGCCCTGCTTGGCACTTCATACCTGCATACACTTGCTCTTAGAGCTTACATACGGTTGCTGTCTTTTATAATTAAAAACATACAGGAATATTTAAAAAAAAACATATTAGAATACAATTTAAAACAATGAACAAGTCAGAAATTAATCAACATTTTAACAGACGACCAATCACGAAGCGAATTCGATCCCAGCAGATTGTCCTTCCAGGGCCGATGCCTTGTATGCCGCAAAATGCCATTAATGGAGTCTCGCACGATTTTCATTAAAGGATCGGTAATTGAAAAATAGCGCCACAATTTTTCCACAATAGTCTTTCTTAAATTTTCAGGAAGAGCCTTTTTCTCACGATTCACTTCGTAGTTTACATTGTGGGCCCACCCTAAGTACAACGGGTATGGCACGTGGTGCTTGAAAATTAACAAGGCATGCCTCTGGGGTTTACGAGCACTTGCAAACCTATACTTCTCCCTGAGTTGCTGGGGCAGCACGCGCAGGATGATGTCGGGCACCATCTCAATGCAAGCGTATGTGGGTTGGATTCTGGGAGCGGGTGTTCTGTGAGCGGGTGTGCTTGTGGCGGCATGCGAGGGTAGGTTGTCTGGGAGGATGCTTTGCTCCTGTCTTGGTCTCCTTGTCAGTGTTGCCTCCTGGCGTGGTCTTTACGGGGTTGTCATGTCATCCTCGTCAATGGCATACATGAACACATATTCTTCTGATGGAGGGGGTGCGCTTGGTGATGGAAGGGTGAAGGTCCCATTCATCCCATTCATGCCACCCTCCTGCTCCGGCGTCCGAGATACAGGGGCATGAACTTCGAGCAAATTATGTATCCCCGCTATGTCAGTCTCTATCTTCTCCATCCGTTGATCCATCTTCTCCATCCGTTGATCCATCTTCTCCATCCGTTGATCCATATTTAGCATGGTCTTTAAAAGAAGATCTATCTTTACCAGCATAGAGTTCCCAGGGATATCGACAATTAACCAATTCAACATGCGGTCTAACGAGCTGGATCTTGTGCATGGGGTGCTGTGGACATCTGGGTGGATGGGTGCATAAGAGGATGAGATGGGGGTTCCCTGGAGATAAGCGGCAGAGTCGTCGAGGAGTGATGGAGAAGGTATCCTCTGGGTTTCCGGGATAGAAGCGGCAGCGGCTGTGAGGGCTGATGGAGAAGGTGTCCTCTGGGTTTCCAGGAGAGAAGCGGCAGCGGCGGCAAGGAATGATGGAGAAGGTGTCCTCTGGGTTCCCGGGAGAGAAGCGGCAGCAGCAGCGAGGGCTGATGCAGAAGGTGACCATTTGTTTTGCTTTGAGTGTACATCATCGAATTTCTTCTTGACATAATAAGGCTTCTTTAAAGCCTTACCTGTAGCCTTTGGAGTCGTCAGAAGCTTTTCTTTATTAGCCTTAGCTTTTCGCTTTGGCCTTGGCTTGGAAACGGCTGCCGCCTTTCGCTCTTTCTGCATGACAGGCACAGCAAAGGCGAGTGGGTTCCTGGGTCCATAGAATCGGGGTTTATCCATGGAAGCAGATGGCACAATGCAGTATCTGGACATGGGCAAGTTCAGATACAGATCATCGAGTGGGAGGCAATGCAATGTGTGTCACCTTTTATGCATGGCGACGAGGGGCAGGTATTAAAAGTGGGCATACTCTAATGTGAGTCATTAAAGTATAAATACTGTACACCATCCATTTTGTGGATTCACTGCACATTGAATACACATCGACTAAACATCGAATATACATTCGTGTGCTTGTATTTCTTTCGACACGCAGCGATGCCTGTTAAAAAGATTTCTAAGGATCTCAGCATGAGAATAAAGGAGATGTACATGAGAGGACAATGAATTGCGGATATTCAACGCTGGCTAACTACTTCTGGCCTAGTTGTGCCAGCAGCAACCGTGAGCTATCATGCCCACGGTAAGACCAAAAAAGTAAAGAGGACACCAACGGTAACTACCGCGTAAGTACTGTACTACTGTATACTGTAAAGAAATTGTCACTCACTTCATTATTACTCATTATGACTCACAACCCCCCATTTCAGTACACAGTTTACTCACATTATATATCTATCTACAGAGGCGGCACACTTTATTAGCACTTGGCTAGTGTCGCAAGCCGGGAGGTGTCCCGGCTTGCTTGTTGCTTTCCCTCAGCGTGTCGCGCGTCATCGATGCGCGGTCACGCTTCATCGATGCGCGGTCACGCTTCATCGGGAGCGTGCGCGCATGGCGCGCGTGCCCAGGGCTCCCCGAGGGAGCCCTGGGTTGCTCCTAATGTGGGGGATGCGGTGGGGGGCTCTGGGGGACCCGGCGGACCCGGAGAGGGGAGGGGGAAGCCCCGATCGGAGGACCGGTCCTCCGAGGCTCCGGCGCGCGCCCGGGACACCTCGGTGCGCGCCCGGTATCTGTTGCGGCCAAGACCGGGTAAAGGTCATAATAAACTCGGCCACAACAGTATTATTATTGTTATCGCTGTATATTTATATAACTCTATTCTACACAGAATCTATCTATTATCATTGTTATCGCTGTATATTTATATAACTCTATTCTATACAGCATCTATCTATTATTATTGTTATCGCTGTATATTTATATAACTCTATTCTATACAGTCTCTATCTATTATTATTGTTATCGCTGTATATTTATACAGTATAACTATTCTATTAAAGTAATATCTATATTTGGCCATACTGTAGGCCTGAGCATAAATGTACCTGTACTTGTGGCCTACTGTAACGTATTGTTGTTTTTCCTTTAAACTGTAGGGAGACAACTGTTCTGGTTGACAAAATAAGTGAAGAGAATGATGAGAAGAGTGCCTTAAGGGTTAAAGACACTCTGCAAAAAAATCACAATCTGACTGTATCCGAGACCAGCATAAAGAAGATGAGACGCAGAATTGGATGGAAATATGGACGTGTGAGGTTAGTACTGGACAGTACAGGAGGTGAAAAGTGTGGTTTAATAAACTGTACTGTACCTATAAAATTATTCCTTGTCATTACAGAGCGTACTCTATGATAAGGGATGTCAACAAGATAAAGAGAGTAGTACAGGCACAGGCATGGATCGACAGTGGTGAAACTTTTCAGGATTGCATTTTTACTGACGAGTCTACTGTATCTCTGGAGAGATTTGCCACTTTTGCATTCCACAAAAAAGGACGCATATCTATGAAGCCGCGTACAAAACACCCAGTGAAGATGCATGTGTGGGGTGCCATCTCTAGGCGTGGACCAGGATGCATTGTCATCTTTATGGTACAGTATAATAATGCACAAAGTCACATGCTGTAGCCTTAAGCACTGTACTGTACTACTGTAGTGTGCATTATTTTGAGCACTTTTCTTTTCTTGTTACAGGAATCATGAATAAAGCTTTTTTCCAAGAGCAAATAGTGCCTGTGATTGTGGAATACAATACTAGTGAATTCCCAGATGGTCACCGTTTCTACCAGGACAACGATCCGAAGCACACGCGTCAACTGCGCATATTCTTGCCTGCGGTATCAACTGGGTGAAGACGCTAGCGGAGTAAGTACGGTAACCATGTCTCGTTTTTTCACACTGTTTATTACAGTATAGTAGTTCCAGTATACAGTAGTTTGACAGTAGTAACTGCATACAGTAGTCCAATATGGAGTAGTTTTATTGTACACAATGCAATTATTTGCACTTAACTGCACTAATTTTTTTTCCCTTTTCAGAGACAGCTGGCTGCACTACAAAAGGACGGGTGGGGGGAGAGGGGGTATCATGTGTAAATTGTGTGAACTGTGTGTATAGTGTATCTACAGTCATGATTTACACAACCCCTTCCCCCCTCTCTCAATGAACTACAGAATGCAATGTGGCCATGACGAACAAGATAAAGACTAAAAATTTGTATTATTGTTTTTATTATTATAAATGGGCATTATTCATGATTATTTGTATTTTTCATTCTTCCATGATTATGCACCGGCCCTCAAATTTCAACTGACAGAAGAACTACAGTACACTACTGTACACTACTGTACGTTCACAAAGAAGATAAACACTGAAAATGATTATTTGTATTTTTTATTCCTGATAAAATAAAATAAATATTTCATTACATTCACATTTTTTTTCTTTGAACTTTAAATTCACTGTGAATGTGTGAGGAAAGGGATTCTTCAAGAAGGCTTACATTTTTATTCATTGGTTACATTTTTATTCATTGGTTACATAATCAGATTAACATATTCAATTCGAGAAGGGTTTATCACAAGTGCGCATGCGTTACCGTAAACACTGTGTATCTCTTTAACTAATTCTCCTTTTTTCCCCCTCCAATGACAGATCGCCAGACAACAATCCTATCAAAATGGTCTGGCATCAGCTGAAGGACCATATCCGAAAAGTGGTGAAACCCTCAAAAAGGATGAGTTGGCGAATGGCATAATGAGTTTGTGGAACAATATGCTCACCGTGGAACGATGTAATAAATATATCGACCATATTGCAATTGTGTTGCCAGTTGTGATAGAGCGTCATGGGCAAGCATCAGGAAGGTAGTATAGTACTGTACTGTAGTATGGTAAGTACAGGCACACCAAGTACAGCATGATACAGGTAAGTATGGCACAGATTGTTTTACAGTATACAGCATGCACTTTACTGCACTAATTTTTAATTTTTAGAGAGAGCTGCACTACCAATCTTGTTACAAAGTATTTTACAGTACAGTAGTTCCACTATACAGTAGTTTGACAGTAGTAACTGCATAGTCCAATATGGAGTAGTTATACTGTACTGTACACAATGCAATTACATGCACTTAACTGCACTAGTTTTTAATTTTTAGAGAGAGCAGCACTACCAATCTTGTTACAAAGTATTTTACAGTATAGTAGTTCCAGTATACAGTAGTTTGACAGTAGTAACTGCATACAGTAGTCCAATATGGAGTAGTTTTATTGTACACAATGCAATTATATGCACTTAACTGCACTCATTTTTTCTTTCCTTTTCAGAGACAGCTGGTTGCACTACAAAGGGATCAGTGGGGGGAGGGGGGGTATCATGTGTAAATTGTGTGAACTGTGTGTATAGTGTATCTACAGCCATGATTTACACAACCCCACCCCCTCTCAATGAACTACAGAATGCAATGTGGCCATGACGAACAAGATAAAGACTAAAAATTTGTATTACTGTTTTTATTATTATAAATGGGTATTATTCATGATTATTTGTATTTTTCATTCTTCCATGATTATGCTCCGCCCTCATATTTCAACTGACAGAAGAACTACAGTATACTACTGTACACTACTGTATGTGTACAAAGAAGATAAACACTGAAAAGGAGTATTTGTATTTTTTATTCCTGATAAAATAAATATTTCATTACATTCACATTTTTTTTCTTTGAACTTTAAATTCACTGTGAATGTGTGAGGAAAGGGATTCTTCAAGAAGGCTTACATTTTTATTCATTGGTTACATTATTATTCATTGGTTACATAATCAGATTAACATATTCAATTTGAAAAGGGTTTATCACAAGTGCGCATGCGTTACCATAAACAAAGCCTGAAAGGGTTGGGGGGGGGGGTCATCATAATGGATTAGCATAATGTGAAGTTATACACGCATGCACATTAATCAACAACTAGGTCCATTCCCAAAGATGATTACACGCAGGCGCAGAAATGTGACGCTTGGCTCGGAACGATTAAAAGCACAAAGCCAAGCTTTTGAAAATGAATGGTTTTCGAGAGTGTCAATAAGAAGTTGAAATCCTTGAGCCTTGTGTGTGTCTGTGGGGGGAGGGGGAAAAGCTGCATGAAGGATTAGCAGTAATGTAGTTCAAATACATATTTTCAACAGGTCATCATAATGTTTTGATCCCCACACCTCCAAATCAATAAAAATTACATAAAGCATGTGAATGATCAGTGTCACATTAAAAAGCGACAGTACCGATAGAATATCAGAATTACAAGAATTTTTATGCAGGTACACATGTCTGGAAACGAAACATAATTTTTTTTTTTTTTTCCAGATTTGAACTTTCACATGATTGTGAAGTTATACACGCATGCACATTAATCATCAACGAGGTCCCTTCCCAAAGAGGATTACACGCAGGCGCAGAGATGTGACGCTCGCCTCGGGACGATTAAAAGCACAAAGCCAAGCTTTTGAAAATGTATGGTTTTTCGAGAGGTGTCGAAAAGAAGTTGAAATCTTTGAGCCTTGTGTGTGTTTGCGGGGGGAGGGAGTAAATCTGCATGAAGGATTAGCAGTACTGTAGTTCAAAGACATATTTTCAACAGGTCATCATAATGTTTTGATCCCACAGCCCCAAATCAATAAAAATTAAATAAAGCATGTGAATGACCAGTGTCCCATTAAAAAGCTACAGTACTGATAGAATATCAGAATAACAAGAATTTTTATGCAGGCACACATGTTTGGAAACTAAACATAATTTTTTTTCCCCAGACTTGAACTTCCACATGATTGTGAAGTTATACACGCATGCGCAATAATCATCAACTAGGTCCCTTCCCAATGAGGATTACACGCAGGCACTGAAATGTGATATCAGGCTCTGTACGTTATACACGCAGGAATGTGATGACAGGTTCGGGATGATTGAAGCCAGAAAGCCATCTGGCTGGGAGAGTTATACTGAACTGTAGATAAGAAGAATGAAATAGTACTTTAGCCGTGTGTGTGCGGGGGCGAGAGGGAGAGCGCTGTATGCGCCGAAATGTGATACTGTAACACGCCTATGCATTTCAACAATGTTCAAATGAGACATATAGTACTGTACGGTACACGCATAATATAAAAAGAGTATGAAAACAAGTAAAAGTACTGATTACAAAATACTGTAATACAGTACATACAGTACTGTATAGAAATGTGATAATTTTATATTCGAAGAAGACGCAACGCTATATTTTTGTAATACTGTATACTGTAAATTCTCCATTTTACAAATACTGCGCACACACACACAGACATTATGCATTAGACATGCATTAGACATGCATTAGACTTATTAGACTTTTTAAGACAACCGCTCGCGAACACCCACCTGTGTTTTTAGACTGTATTGCAGTATAACGGACAGCGCTAAAAATCCGAGCGCTAACATACCGGAAAACGCTACGGAAAAAAAGAAAATATACCGCATCTGGCTGCGGTTAGCAGAGTGCCACGGATCCGGCCGCATTAGGATAAAGGCGGCCGCAGCTGTAATATTCATAAAATATTAAAATGTTATTGATAAATTTATAACGATGACACAAGTGTGAGAAGCATATGTAGAGTGATGTTAAAAATCCCCAAGGTAGGGCGGCTCAAAATTTAGCAAATAGCAAAGCAGGTAGAGTCTATGACATTCTCATAACATCCAATTTACCTACTGGTAAGCTATAGAAGACGATTGAATAATGGTGTCAGAACGCTATTGAGTCTATATACCATCAATTACTAATAGACTTAAAGTAGTCACTAAAATAGGTAGGTTGAATGGTATTTATAAGATTCAATATATCTTGTGGCTGCTAAAGATGCTCAAGTCTAAGTATACTACTATTGTATTTTCTCAAATTGCCTAGTCAGACTCATGTATTATTATATTATAGTTCATTGAGTCAGCTGTAATGGCACTGCAAGATGGTCTGTAAATTAAGTCAACATTGTGATTAGCATAATTGAGATGTTAATACACCTTACGCCCACTGAGTAGGTAAGTCTTCAATAGGTCATGAGTTACTGTTCACTAAACAAATGAGATCGCAATATGAGGTAATTAATTATAGTATTGAAAATGCCAGCAATCAGGTTAGAATCATTACTTGCTATAGATTATGTCTCCATTGAGTATAGCTTCAACAATAGTATACATAAGCCGCTATAGAGATATATTAACGTAAACAGTGAGTGCCCCCTGTTCGCATGGAGAACTACAGGAATGCAAGAGGAGTATAGACAATTGTAAGCGCAACAGGATTCATGCACAACAACGTCAACATCATAAGCTGCAATGAATATCTAATCACGCATAAAGTGAGTGCCCCCTGTTTGCATAGAGTACTGCAGAAGTGCACAATAAGTATAGCACAAAATAAGCAAAACCGGATGCATGCGCTACAACGCTATACGACCGTTTACACTGAAATAAAGCACAGGAAGCCTCAGAGTGCTGATCCGACTTCTTTGATGACTGTCGTGGCGTCCTAAAACCCTATGCAAGTTTCATGCGCTGACGCACACTTCTTCAGGGGTGGAGGAGTCTAGGTACGTAGCAAAGTTGTGATGTTAATAAATCAGAGACTACAGTTTAGTAGATCAATAACAAGTCACAAAGGGAATAATATGAAAACAAACAATATATCTTGAAATACTCAACTCGTATATTGGTTCTATGTATTAAATGTGAACATTGTTGTTATACCAATATTTTCTGTACCTGTTATATCGGTTTCACTCAGACTTTCCCTTGGTAAAGTATAATTTGTGTATGTCTCAAAAAAAACTGCAATAAAAAAGATTGAAAAAATGTGTTCTAGTGGGTGTGTCAATTGATTTCCACCTATCCTGTCGGTATTTGGTTAGGTGTTGGTCCATGCTCAATTAGTCACCAGCTGATCGTATAGCTCAAAAATAATATAGTGGAAGATATTCTATTCTAGGGACTGCTCAAATTCAACAGCCAAATGACACAGTCAGATACCTTGTAACTTTGTATCTCAAAAGTGTAGCTGCTTTTACAGATTGTTTGAAGCTACAGTAAAGTCAAAGCTGGAATTAGCTTACAAAGTCATACTCAGAGAATTATAATGAGTATAGAATGGATTAATGAGTGGTGTGATGTATGTGATGGACCTAAGAGGCACCCTTATATTACACATGCTCTCATACGTCTCTAAATGTACATGAACATGGATACATTCATATAAATTAACATATATATACATTGATGTAATATCGTACATACTTTCATTTTGGTACACAATGGATGAGTTTTTGCCATATACATACATTGATGTAATATTGCACATACACTCATTTTAGTACACGATGGATGAGTTTGTGCCATATTGTTGTAATGTATACATGAAAGCACAAAAATGATTATATTTAAGGTGTAGGAATGTACTGAGTTGTATTCCAGACTGCCCACAATGGTCAAAATGGTCTACTAGACTATAAGACTTATTTAAACTGTATACTCTACTATGAACCCAATCACTTAGCCCTTAAGACAGTACTATATACTGATGCAGCGGCCGCTATTCGAACGATTAACACGGTATGTAGATCGGAATACCCATTCGATGGAGCGCAATTTGATTCAATCGTGCCGACTTAAACACGCGGTTTGGTTATCGTTTTGTCCGGATTAGAAAATGGCATTTTAGCGTGTTCTGCAATACTGTCGAGAAACTCAAGTGGGCAATCGCGAGTTGTTGTCATCAAAATCCAATAGCAATTCAATGTCACGATTACCATGTTGGCTGAAATCGGCTGTGATGCCTTCCACGCATGCGCGTCATAAGCCCTTCAAAGCTTCTTCTATAGTGCTGTGCCAAGTTATCTTGGAGTTCACCGCTTATTAACAACACAACACCTTTCTCCCCCCCACAGAGCTGTTAATAAGATTACCATACGGCCTTCAAACCTGGCCCCCCACACACACACTTTAGTAGTTGAATCAAATCATTAATAATTATTCTTTAGAATTTTATTGGGTAATGAATCATACAAAAATGCAAAAATACAAAAATATAATAATTTGTGTACAGGCTTGTCTTTTCCTTCGTTATGGTTGCTTTTGAGTTTGTATTGCTGTACTGTACAGTACAGTACTGAAAATAAAAACCAGAAATAATTGATTAAACAAAAAAATATTTTTTTGGTGGGTGGGGTCTGATGATATTAAACCCCCACACACACGTTCAGTGTGCGATATTCATGTCTGCAATACTGTAGTATAATCAAATAAGCAATAATAGACTTTATTAAAGAAAAAATCATGTGCTGTATTACAGTAACATTCGCAAATCCGCAAAAACAATTTTTTGGTTATTGCCATGGCTTGCATAGCAAGTATGGATATTCTGAGATTTAAGTTTTACAAATGCAGTACAGTATACTGTATAATTTTTGGGGTTATCACCATGGGCTTGCATACTGTAGCAATTATGGATATTATGAGAATCAAACAGTACTGTTGCTTTTTAATTCCATACTAGTCATGTACGTTCTTTCTGAGGTGGGTGGCATACTGTAGTACAGTGATTTTTATTTGGGGGTGTGGGGATCAAAACAATATGATGACTTGTTGAGAATATGTCTTTGAACAACAGCTTGGAAATTCATACAGCTAGCACAGCCTGCAACCCCTCCCTCACCCCCCTCCCCCCCACACACACACAAGGCTCAAGGATTTCAACCTCTTATCAACACCTCTGACAAACCATGCCACGCATGCGCAAGTGCGATAACTTGCCTATTCTTCAACACAACACTCCCCCCACAAGTAATAAGATTAGCATGTTGTGTGAGATACAGGCCTAGCTAAGAAAGCCTTTCTAAAACTGCTATTGTACTGTAACAAAACAAGTCAACTTGAAGTCCAAAGCTTATCAACAACACAACAACAGAGCCCTCCAACAGAGCCATTAACGTAAATGTACTGTTGTGTGATTATCATGAGCTGGGCAGAAGATATGTTGGATAATCCTTAATGCAGGAAAATAGTATTTTTCTACAGAATTTTATTGCATTATTAATAGAAATGATTGATTAAACAATAAAAATATAATAATTTTTAAAAAGAATTTTTTGTTTTTATAAATATTTTTTTCCGAACTAATGTGAAGTGCAAAGCTTTGTTTGTTGAACTGTTCATAAGAAATTCAGGTCAGCAAGAGGGGTTTAAAAAATAGATTTTATTTTTTAATGCATAATACAGTACAAAAATACAATACAGTAGCTCTCGTTTTTCTCTTCATTATGGCATTGCGAGATGGGTAGAGAGGTGGCTGCAGCTCTGAAAATACAGTATTTCAAAAGATTTTTTAAAAAACATACAGTATATTTTTTTTTTTGGCAAACACGAATTTCTATACAGTTACTATTATCTTACACATCCCCCCCCCCCCCCCCCCTTCCTTGCTTGCGGCAGTTCTGAAAATGAAAAGAAACAATAAATGCAGACATGGTTAGTTTAGTGCCATACAGTACTTACAGTGCATTAAAGTGCCTGTATCATATTTACCTGTGCCTGATTAACAGAAGTGAATGGTTAAAACAATAACAATACAGTATTTATTTCAAAAGATTTTTTTAAAAACTTTTTTTTTTTTTTTTTAGCAAACACGAATTTCTATACAGTAACTACTGAGAGAGGTGGGAGAGGGGGGGTGTGTGAAGATACAGGCTGGTTTGTACATGAACACCGTATTATTATCTTACACATCCCCCCCCTTCCTTGTTTGCGGCAGTTCTGAAAATGAAAAGAAAAATTAAATGCAGACATGGTTATTTTTAGGGCCATACTTACCTGTATCATACTTACCTGTGCTTTACTACTTTCCCGAGGCCTGGCCATTACGTTGTATAACAATAGGCAACACAGTCGCAATATGATCAATATATTTATTACATCTGGCTACGGTGAGTATAATGTTCCAGAAATTCAGTATCCCCTTTTCCAATTCTTCCTTTTTGGACAGTTTCCACACTTTTCTGATATAATCCTTCAACTCATGCCATACCATTTTGATGGGATTAAAATCTGGTGATTTGTAATACAGTAGGAGGGGAGAAAAAATTGAATTACGTAAGGAGATATACAGTAAACTATCTAAAACAATGCGAAAAGGTTACCCAACTTACTCCGCTGGCGTCTTAACCCAGTTGATACCGCTGGCGAGAATATGAGCCGTCGACGGTGTGTGTTTCTGGTCATTGTCCTGGAAGAACCGGTGACCAGATGGGAAATCATTCTTTATGTATTCAACAACATGTGTAATTATGTGATCTTGGAAGAACGCTTTATTCATGATTCCTGGAAACAAGAAATAAAATGTAACATTAGGGTACAAAATACTGAATACAGTACAGCTGTCCAGTGCGTAAGGCCACAGCATGTGTATTTGTGCATTATTTTACCCTCAAAGATAATGATGCATCCTGGTCCTTGTCTAGAGATGAACCCCACACATGCATCTTCACTGGGTGCTTGGGACGCGGCTTCAGAGATAGGCGTCCTTTTTTGTAGAATCCAAAACGGGCAAACCTCTCAAGCGCTGCAGTTGTCTCGTCTGTAAAGATGACATCATTGAAAGTCTCGCCACTTTCAATTCATGCCCGTGCCTGGTCCACTCTTTTTATTTTGTTGGCTTCCCTTATCATAGGATACGCTCTGTAATGACAAGGAAAAATGTTAGAGCAACTAAATGCTGGACATACAGTATGACACTGTATTAGGAGGGAACCTAACATAAAAAAAGAGGGCATGGGTGACGTACTGTATACTGTACTTAGTTAAAACGCCCATATTTCCATCCCAATTTCCGTCTCATCAACCTGATACTGGTCTCTGATGCTTTTATTTTGTGAGTAGCCTCTAGTGCATTCTTTACCCTTGTGGCACACGTCTCATCATTCGCGTCACTTATTTGGTCCACCAGAAGAGTGTTCACCCTAATGTGTAAAGAAAAACAGAACAATTTGTTACAGTAGGCAAATTAAGCATCCCAATAGCGCACAGATTTCTTATTGTCTGATGTTGCTGCTGCACTTACAGTGGCGGCCAGATTTAATCTAAAGCAGCTTCCTCCGTGGGTATTTTTAACCCGCGGACGGCACGCGGCTGTTTTCGGCCATTTTTGGCCGGTTTTCCCGCGCCTCGGGCGCTTTCAATTATAAGCGCCATTAGCGCTTATCTATTGAAGCGGCCGCCGTGCGGGAAACTCTGATTCAAATCAGAGAAAAGCCCCGCGGTAAGCCCGCATTTCACATGGCAAGCTTTAGAATAAAGCTGGCCGGGACAGTATTGTACTGTGAGTACACTTTGGGCGCTATAGTATACAGTATGAATATATTAAATAAATAGCCCCTCAAACTGCAGCATTATTGGTTCAAAGAAAACAGAATCTTTTGAAATGATTACACTATGACACCACCTCCTAAAGTACAGAAGACCGTATATTACTGTAGAGTTGACTTACTGTAAAAAGCTAGTGACTGATTGTAAGAATGGCAAAAATGTTATACTGTACAGTACAGTCAAAAGGTACTGTAAAGATGAATAAAATATTACTAGTACTGTACTATACAGTTCAGTACAAGACGTTGCTAGAGTTATGGAGGAAAATACAGTTAGTACTTACTCAGTAGTGACTGTCGGCTTTCTTTTGACGTTTTTTGCCTTCTCATGCGCATGATAACAAACAGTGCTTTTTGCTAAACCGAGGCCCGAAGCAGCTAACCAGCGGTGGATCTGTTCAATGCTGTGTCCATTCTGGTACATATCCTTTATTCTCAAGCTGAGATCTTTTGAAATCCTTATCTTTGGTATCGCTGCTGATAGAAAAAAATTGAAAGCAAACACAGAGCAATTCGATGTGAATTCGATGTTTATTGAATGTGCATTGAATACACAAAATGGATGGTGTATTTATACTTTAATTTAATGTGTCTCAACGTCACTCGACAGGATTAGTACACAGTCCGCCCACTTTTAACACCTGCACCTCGTGTCCATGCCCACGAAAAAATTTAAATATAAGGTGAGACAAATTGCATAGACTCTCACATACTGATCTCTAACTGAACTTGCTCTTGTCCAGATACTGCATTGTGCATTCGTCCATCTGTTTCCATGGATCGCCCCTGATTCTACGGACGCAGGAACCACCTTGCTTCTGCTGTGCCGGCCAAGCGAAAGGCAGAAGCTGTTTCCCAGCCAAAACCTAAGCGAAAACCAAAGCAGAATAAAGAAAATGTTCCGTAGGCTCCAAAGGTTAAGACCCCTGGGCCTTATTTTGTAAAGAAGAAGATCGGCGCACTTAGCACTGTGCAAGTCAAGTGGAATCTCGGTTCCCTCCTTGCACCCCCCCGCTCACCTGCTCCACAACCCATCCTCGATGCTGCTGCTCTCCTGTCAACCCCCTGCCGACCTGCTCCACAACCCATCCTCGACGCTGATGCTCTCCTGTCAACCCCCTGCTGACCTGCTCCATAACCCATCCTCGACGCTGATGCTCGCCTGTCAACCCCCTGCCTACCTGCTCCACAACCCATCCTCGACCTGATGCTCTCCTTTCAACCCCCTGCCGACCAGATCCACAACCCATCCTCGACGCTGATGCTCTCCTGTCAACCCCCTGATGACCTGCTCCACAACCCAACCTCGACGCTGATGCTCTCCTGTCAACCCCCTGCCGACCAGATCCACAACCCATCCTCTACGCTGCTGCTCTCCTGTCAACCCCCGGCTCATATGCTCAACAACCCATCCTTGACGCTGCTGCTCTCCTGGCAACCCCCATGGTCACTTTCTCCACCACCCACCTACGCACATGTCTACAGCACAGAGCAAAAGGTTGATCTTCTTTTGGAGACCATGTTGAGTATGGATATGCGCATGGAGAAAATGGAAAGTAACATGGAGTAGATGGCAAAGTAACATGGAGAAGATGGCAAGGAACATGGAGACGATGGAAAGGAAGATTGTGGGGATATATTCTTTCCTGCAAGTACTGTATGCATTAAAAAATAAAAGTATTTTACTGTATGACTGACCCCCTATTGCGGACCTGAAATTCTTATGAACAGTTCAACCAAGCATCACACTTCACATACAGTACAGTACAGTATGGAAAGAAAGGGCATTTCTCGGTTATTAAAAAATAATTGAAAAAAAATAATTAATACATACAGTATGGAATAAAAGATATACATTTTTATTTTTGGTGTTTTAACAAAAGTTGCGCAATGCAACGTACTGTAAAACAGTAGTGGTGATGACAGTACAGTACAATGTAAAAAAGAATTTAATATTAAAACAGCAGCATACAGTACTGTACAGTATAAGGTTTTCTATAAAGCTCACAATTGTTCTATAGATAGATAAAAATGGCACTGTCACTAAATGTTTGCTCACTTGGCAAACAATGCGAAAGCAACTTTTAAAATAAGCGATATTAGAGGTCTATCTAAAACCCTTCTTTTGTCTTTTTACGCTGGATGACAAAGTTTTGTTTCTGGGGAAAAACAAAAAAATACGCTATATTATTGGTATTGCGCATGCGTCAAGTCGCTTCATTGGGAATTAAAGCAGCCGTTCAACCATTGTGGATGATGAGAACAAACTTCTGATTGGCTATGACTCTTAAGCCCCACCCTCTCCCTACATTTGTAAGCTGCACTGCAGCAGCGTCACGTACTTCAGTGGCCAATGAAATCATTCTTCAAAGTGCACTCAACAGAGAAACATCCACTCAACTCGCATACAGTAAAGTACTGTATTGTATTGATGCACATAAGTACAGTAGTACTAGTACAGTAATGTACTGTAAAATACATACAGTACTACTGTATTGTTTTAAAAATACATTTTGTTTTTGACACACAGCAGCTTGAACTGCAGCTAAAAACTTAAGACAATCATGTACATTATAATACAGTGTAGTACATTACTGTATACTGTACAGTACCTTCTTTATAAGCTTTGCCAAACGGGTGGTGATGACTCACTGTGACTCCTCAAGTCTGCATTAAAGTTGACAGGTGACAGCTGGCCTGCTACACTTGTAGTTGACAGCTGATGATGCTGGAAAATATTTTGGTACTAGTTCTGGTACATGCAAGCTTGCTGGTACCTGAACACGAAATCATGCTCAGGCTGGAAATTTTCCAGGTATTCTGGCGGGGACAGGTAACAGTACAAAGGATTGCCGTTCACAAGGTTATCACTGACGGTCGGAATGGACACCGGTGCTGGTGGTGCTGTTGCCAGCACATTACTGGATTGGAATTGACGAATCTTGTATGGGTTAAAAACCACTTTTCTTCTTTTGAGATTGCCATGATCAAACATACTGTGAAATTCTGGCATGACACCCCAATACCTGCATTTCTCTCCGGCAGGAGGGGCAATACGAAAAAAACACTGATCGATACTTAAGGTTTTTCTTATCGCACGCTTCCACCCATGAACGTCAGGTGAAAACTTGTAAAAATCGTAATGAGCAAATCCTCCCAAGGGGGGTAAAGACGCCGCACAGCCGCAATAAATGGAGAAGGCTGATGGATGACTGAAAAAAGCTTTATTCACACAGAATGTGCAAGCGGATCCTCTTGACGCGTTTCAGCCCGTGGGGCCTTTGTCAAAAGAGTGATCCGCTTGCGTTAAAACCATCTAATTATAGGGTGTTCCTAATAACTACACCTGTTCTCATTTCCCAATAGAATCGTACACCAGGTGTCCATTAGCACACTCCCTATATCATAGACATCACATAAAACATAATGATCCACAAACATCATAGTGACCTGAGCACC
>WSYH01008962.1:0-27377 GCA_036426205.1 Ascaphus truei | reverse complement strand
TTTTTACTTGAAATAACAATGTGGGAAATACTGTAACACTGAAATGTGTGAACTGCTGAATGAAAGTATCTGAGTACCTCTAACCTTCACATGTTAAAGCTGCAGTACCTTACTTGGATGAAAATAAAGCAGGCAGAAGCCTGAGTTAAGCAGCTTAATACTTTGCATGATCCTGTTTTTTGTATTAAATAACCCTAGAAGACTGTGTCGGGAAGAACCCAGACAGGCGTCGGCACTACAAAAGAGGGGCGTTTGTCACAACACACACACACACACACACACACACACACACACACACACACGCCGGTAGAGGCACGAAATCATCCCTCCCACCATCTTCGCCGCTGTCTGTCGGCTCCCCGCCGTGCTCGCGCGTGGCCCTTGTATAGAAGGGCTGGCTGACCTCAGCCATCTATAACTGGCGTGCGCGCGCACGGCGTAGCGCGCACCGCCACTGTAGAACCAGCCGAACCCTGCATTTCAAAGCCCAGGATTACACACCCTAAGTGTCACCTCCTGTTCTGGACTGAATGACGGCGAATCCCCGCCTGTCTATAATGTCAATTTCCTTACTCTTATAACTTTAAAATACCAAAATTACAGGGGGCATTCATTTAATACTGGGGGTGAACGTTAATGCTCAGAAACATCACCCCTTTATGCATTCGTACCTCAGTAATGCCCACACCAAATATCATCTTTCTAGGATGCTCCTAACGAAAGTTACCGATCGGCTTTGATGTGGTTTAAATCTTTTATTTTAATAAAACAAACGGGCTCAGTCTTATACCTGACTGGAGTGTGGGGTTAAACATTAACCCCTTATGCCCCGTGTAGGTTGGGGGTATTTTTCACACAGTCACAGTAATGCATACACAATACCCGGGCCCAAGAGCTGACATTCTACATTTTAACTTAAAACCCCTATAACTCTCTTCACCTTATCCCTGGTGAGAGATGTACTGAACCCCACACTGGGGTCTGGGGTTTGGGCATATTCCGAGAACCTTTAATGCAATTCAGTTCCCTGCCCGGTTTTACTGCCCTGGTGTGTGCTGAAGCAGGGGAATTTGGCGGTTGTGAGGATTCGCCATTCCGGCAGTTCTGCCCCTTTAACCCTCACCTCTCCTGCAGGTTCCAGAGGTGGTCCGGTCAGGCACTCCAGCGCGGGTTCTCGTGCACGGCGCGCGGTCGGTGCGCGGTTCCTGTCTGTCTCCGCGATTCCCAAGTCTAGGCTGCGCGGCCCTTCCAGCAACGGTGACGCGTTACGCATGTGCGGTGAACATTCCTCCTGGTCTTCCGTGGCCTCCGTTCCCTGACTCCGCCCCCGTCCTGACGACAGCGGTGGGCGGCGCAGCAGCCGCACACGCCCCTCCCCATTCGTGTCTGGTCCCACCTTCGGTCTCCGCTCCCGTACTGACACGGGTGTCGTGACGCCTGCGACTGACGTGCGACCGGGTCGCCAACGTGATGCGCGGGTTACGCGTGGGGCGTGCGTGTCCTCCAGAGGTCGCACCCCCATACTTAAACAGCTGCACAATACGACACACCTGCGCGATCCAGCAGCCTATCAGTGAGCCCTCCCGTGCTTCCTGGTTGCCTCCCATTGGTTGGAGGACCTATTTATACCCTCTCTATGCTCTCCTACCTGGCCGAGCATAACTCCTGTTTGTGTGATGCTAGTCTCTTCACCTTGTACCTGTCTGCCTGAACCCTGCTGCCTGGATACTACTCTGTGATACTCTCCTGCACTGACCCTGGCTTTGGAACCACGACGACGCTGCTCTCTCCTGCACTGACCCTGCCTTTGGAACCACGACGACGCTGCTCTCTCCTGCACTGACCCTGGCTTTGGAACCACGACGACGCTGCTCGATGCTGCATGTCCCATGGCATTGGAACCACACGACGCTGCTCTCTCCTGCACTGACCCTGGCATTGGACCACGACGACGCTGCTCTCTCCTGCACTGACCCTGGCATTGGAATAAGACGACGCTGCTCTCTCCTGCACTGACCCTGGCTTTGGATACGATGACGCTGTACGCTCTCCTGCCACTGACCCTGGCTTTGGAATAAGACGACGCTGCTCTCTCCTGCAACTGACCTGGCTTTGGTGACGACGACGTTTCTGCTTCCTGTCGACCCTGGCTTTGGTACGACGACATGCTGCTCTCCTGCACGACCCGGCTTTGGTATTGGAACACACGACGACGCTGCTCCTATCCTGCCACTGACCCTGCATTTGGAACAACGACGACCTGCTCTCTCTGCAGGACCCTGCCTTTGGAAACCCGACGACGATGCTCTCTCCTGCACGTGATCGCGCTTTGGAACCACGACGACGCTGCTCTCTCCTGCACTGACCATGCTCTTGGAAACCACGAGACGCTGCTACTCCCTCCTGACTGACCCCATTGGCTTTGGAAACCACGACGACGCTGCTCTCCTGCCTCACGACCCTGGCATTGGAACAGAACGACGCTGCTACTCTCCTGCAACTGACCCTGGCTTTGGAACCAGACGACGCTGCTCTCTCCTCGCACTGACCCTGGCTTGGAATATGGTACGACACGCGCTCTTCCTGCACTGACCCTGGCTTTGGTACGATGACGCGCTCTCTCTGACTGACCCTGGCTTGGCGTGGTGGTAAACAGAGACGCTGCTCTTTCTTCCGCCCTGATGCACTTGGCCACTGAGAGCTCTCTTGCAGATTCATGACGCACGTCTCTCTCTGCACTGACCGCTGGCTATTGGACACGACCGAACGCTAACGCTCTATCTGCTGCACCCCGGCTGTGGACCACCAACTACGCTTCTTCGCCTCCTGCACTGACCCTGGCATTTGGAACACGACGACGCGCTCTCTCCAAGCCATGACCCTGGCATTTGGCAACAGACGACGTGCTCTCTCCTGCCACCACTCACAACCTGCATTTGGGATCACGGCGTCGCTGCTCTATCTCCTGCAGACTGACCCGGTGCTTGGAAACGGACCGCTTGGGCTCTCTCTGCACTGACCCTGGCTTTGGATAGACGACGTTCTCTCTCCTCACTGACCTGATTGGCTTTGGTCACGACGACGCTGCTCTCTCCTGTCACTAACCCTTGGCCTTTGGACACGAGACGCTGCTCTCTCCTCGCAGACCACGGCTTTGGAAAAGACGACGCGCTCTCTCCTGCACTGACCCTGGCCATTTGGTAGACGACTGTCTCCTTCTCCTGCACTGACCTCTGCTATTGGACGACTACGCGCTGCTCTCGCCTGATACCTGGCTTTTGGAACACCGAGACCTGCCTTCTCCTGCAACTCTTGACCCTGGCTATTGAAAGACGACCTGCGAAGACTGCTGATCTATCACGGCACAGACCCTGGCTTTGGAACACGAGACGCTGCTCTCTCCTGCACTGACCCTGGCATATGGAACACGGCGACGAGCTGCTCTCTCGCAGTGACCCGTTTATGGACCACGGACGACGCTGCTCTCTCCTGCACTGACTGGTTTGGAATAAGACGACGCTGCCTCCTCTCCTCCATATGAACCGGCTTTGCTGCACACGGCCGACGCGGCTCTCTCCTGCATACCCTGGCTTGGACACGACGACGCTGCTTCTACTACTGCACTGGAACGCATGGCACTGGCTATAGATGACGCTGCTCTCCTGCCGCCCCCTGGCATTGGAACGATGACGCTGCTCATCTCCTGCACTGACCCTGGCTTGGAAAAGACGACGCTGCTCTCTCCTGCACTGACCCTGGCTTTGGAAACGACGACGCTGCCTCTCCTGCACTGACCCGTGTCACGGGATAACGATGCACGCTGCTCTCTCCTGCCTGAACTGGCTTTGGCAACAACGACCGTCGCTCCTCTCACTGACCCCTGGTTGGATACGAGACGCTGCTCTCTCCTGCCTGACCCCTGGCATTTGCGAACACTGGCGACGCTGCTCTCTCTGCACTGACCCTGGCATTGGGAACACGACGACGCTGCTCTCTCCTGCACTGACCCTGGCATTGGAACACGACGACGCTGCTCTCTCCTGCACTGACCCTGGCATTGGAACCACGACGATGCTGCTCTCTCCTGCACTGACCCTGGCATTGGAACCACGACGACGCTGCTCTCCTGCACTGACCCTGGCTTTGGAACATGACGACGCTGCTCTCCTGCACTGACCCTGGCTTGGCTCCACGACTACCCTACGCTCTCCGACTCTGGCTACGTACCCCAACGATCCGCTGCTCTATACTCCAAGACCCGTCAAGTTCCTCACTTACGCTGTCTTCTGTTACCCTGATCCGGCCTGCACGACTATCCTACACTCTAGACGCGCCCTCGCGGTTGTGGCTGGCGGTCTATACAATTCCCTACCTCAGCCGGCAGTCGCGCCTCGTTTGTGGAGAGCTACGCTTTACAGCGATGAGCTGCAAACTGCGTTCTAGGGAGGATTTTGTCCGGTGATCTATGTTACTCATGTCCTCCGGAATCTGGGGGGATCTTCACGCGGAAGGTGCAGCCGCGCCGCACTGCAAGATTTTTTAAACTCAATGAAATTTAGTTTAAAATTTGCGACGGAGGCGTGGCCACGCCCCCACCGGGGGTTCACCCAATGAGGGCGAACCAGCCGCGTGACGTAATGGGCACGCCCCCGCAAATCCCCGACCACGCCCCCTCCCGTCGCAAGCTCCCTCTCTCCTCTCAGACCGCAGATCGCGGTTAGCGCTGTGCACGCGCCGCCCCCTCGACGGGCGCGCGTGTCACAGACATGACTGGGACCGCAGCCTTATTATACCAACAGTTATATACCACAATTGGGTTGAAGAGCTGACACTCCACAGTTCCCCAATATAGCTCAGGGGCACATTTCACACACACTATCATAAATTTTCAGGACTGCAGCCAGCTCTGGACTGCAGAACTGACACTTCACAGTCACCTTTTATGACTCGGGAAACCCCCAGCTGGGCATAATGCTTTAATTGGTGGCTTGGGGACCCCTTCATCGTCACAACTGGGGCGACTCTGAGGGACACGGGGGCGACTCTGAGGGACACAGGGGCGCGTCTCTGAGGGACACGGGGGCGCGTCTGAGGGACATGGGGGCGCGTCTGAGGGACATGGGGGCGCGTCTCTGAGGGACACGGGGGTGACTCTGAGGGACACAGAGGCGCGTCTCTGAAGGACACGGGGGCGTCTCTGAGGGACACGGGGGCGTCTCTGAGGGACACGGGGGCGTCTCTGAGGGTGGTACTACCACCGTGGGTGATGTTTATGTAGCCCTTGTACCCACCCCTAAGTGAAATTGGGGGGGGGGGTGTATGCTCTTTTCAGCTTCTCTGGTGCTGTTTCTTGACCTGCTGGTAACAGGAGGGCTGAGCACTCCGCGGTGGTGTGGGGAGAAAACAGTACATGGACAGGTTACCTGGATCTCTCTGGTGCAGCGCCTCCAGCCAGCAAGGGTCCCCTGTAGATATTCAGGGGATGGACCCTTACTGACACCCCTTCATTCTCAGAGACAGGAACACACACAGCATGACACTTCTGTTCTTTATTGACAGGCAGCTCCAGTACAGAGAATAGCAGGGTCACAGGTTTCTCATCCTCATCTGCCTATTTCTCTCCATGTTCTCTAACTGAGAGCTCTGCCCTAAGCAGCATAATTCCCCTCCCTCCCAGCCCCTCGTGGGTGGAAGGGAGAGACCTCTCTCTTTTCTCTATCTGCTCACTCCAATCCTTCCAGAACTCAACTGAACTAATTTGGGAGGATGTCCCAATTTCAATATCTTTGGGGAGTGTCTCTGACTCATAGCAAGCCAGAGCCGGATACAGATTGGCCCACACACACAAGGGGGCGTTCCAACCAATATCCACCCCTCAGATTGACATCCTCAGAGTTGCTAGGCCTGCCCTTGAATACTGATACATCATTCAAGGCTGTAACACACACACAGGCCTAAGGAAGGAATTAACCTTTCCACTGCCTGCACTAACAGGACTGACAGAGGAAAGGCCCAGGAAATGAAGCAACTGCCGCCAGGCTATGTTACATTTATTTGATTAATAAATATATTGATTTTTGACCACCTGGCTCCCTGGCAGTGCGCTGCTGTTCTCTTCTTTTTGCGTTGGATCTTCACACCAGCGGCTGGACACGCCATCATGGACTCATGGAGGCTCAGGAGTGGGTAAGAAACTAGCTTTATTTCTCAATGTTTACAAGGTTATGCAATACCAGTTTTAATTTAGTTTGACTCCAATGAGTTATTTTCACCTTGCCGGTTCACTTCAGGAGACACTTTATTATCAACTGACTGGTAGGTTCACTTCAGGAGACACTTTATTATCAACTGACTGGTAATTCACTTATGCTATTAATCCAGACCCACTCCATAATAGAGCATCACTCCAGGGCCTGCATTTATATCATTGATTAAGAAGGATATATATTCCAGACACTTTACTATATTCATTTGTCTGTAGTAACACCCCAGTTTTGGCACCAGGAGGCGCTCACCCCTTCTATAATATGCAAGGCGGTTCTAATGAGGGATTCTGGTTTTGGTGTTTATCTGCGCACTTTGTTTATTTATTTATTTATTTTATAAAATATTTTACCAGGAAGTAATACATTGAGAGTTACCTCTCGTTTTCAAGTATGTCCTGGGCACAGAGAAAAACAAATAATACATGGTTACAAATACAGTTACATAAATGAACAGGGTATACATTATATACAAGACATTGCATGCACAGTTAAAGAAAATATATATTATGGGCGTATGAAACAGTTACAGACCAGATTAAAGTGTGAGACAGCCTTAGATTTATACAAACACACCCAAACACACACACCACACACACCACACACACACACAACCAACCACACACAACACACAACACACACACACCCACACACACACCACACACCCACCACACCACACACACACACACACACACACACACACACACACACACACACACACACAGAGATATGTATTTTAAATGAAAAATTATATTGTATTCGATAGAAAGAAATAAGATAATGTAGTAGGTAATAGGAATATTACTTAGATACACATGCAGATAAAGGGTCTGCAACCCTGCCTTTCACCATTACTCACCTATCACCAACACGGTGCGCAAAGAGGGGGCAGGGGAATTTCCTTGGGGGGCGCGGTGGCTACAAGAGGTCCCACGCTTTCCCCAAGGCACTTAAATTAAGTACAGGGGACCGTGTGAGGCCCTGCAGCTTCTCTTACCTGATCGTCGGTGACGCGTCGCCATGGTAACCGGCGTCAACTGACACAGCAGGGTCACGTGACATCACGGTGCCATGCCCTACAAAGACCGCAGGCAAGACCACAGGAACAGTTCCTGTCAACAATAAATTCCTGGGGAGCAACCCAGAAGGGGCAGTGACAGCTTGTTCTCTCAATTCATCTGAGAGATACTTTGGCTTAATGAGCTGCATATTAATAATCCACAAGACTGGGGTTATCCTTTCAAAATGAGAGAAAGCGAAGTGGGGACACAACTACCCTACATGCAATGCAGTGTTCCTACAATTTAAAAGAAGGTATTTGCCCTGTGTGACGGTGAGGATGGTACCCAGGCCAATATAAAAGGTATTATGCCCGGCTGGTGCCCCTGAGCCATATTGGGGAGTTTGAAGTGTCAGCTCGTCAACCCAGTTATGGCAGGTGCCACTGTGTTTTCAATAAAGATGTATGTGTGTGTTTCTGTTCCAGGAGCGGTAACCAGTGGGAATGCCCAGGGTATGATTTTCAGGGAGATTTTACGTTTAACAATGTTGTCAGGTGTGTTCGGGTAGAAGGGGGCCGACTTGCCTGGTTGCCCCGAAGCATGACCCAGGAATCCTACCAGACCCCTGGAGACATGAAGACACAGACCACCGACAAAATCCTCCCTAGGAAGACCGTTTATTGGCTCATTGCCAGATCTCCCTGCTTCAGCACAGACCAAACCGTAAGACCAGAAGGGGGAAATCACATTCCAGGGTCCCCCGGTATATGCCCAATGCCCCAGAACAAGTGTAGGGGTTCTGTGTTTTTTCCCACTAGGTATAAGGTGGTGAGATTAAAAATGTTTTTAAGTTCAGCGCTTGAGAGAATAAAAGCAGCTGTGTTTAACTTTTGTTAGAAAGCTCCTAGTGCGCTGAAACTTGCTGTGCGCGTAGTTCAAGGAGAAACATGGAAAACACTCATAGCCTACTGTAATTTGTATACTTTTTATAAAATTGATGAATGAAAGTCCCTCAAATTGTGTATAACATGTTAGGCACATTTGGGCTTTTATTCAGACCACCGCGGACCGGGAAAATACTCAGTTATTGTAGCCCCCAACTTAGTATGTGTCTAGTGACTCACTAAATGAGCTGAGGATGGGCAGCTCTGGACTTCTAAGGCATCCCGCTTGCTTGGTGCCACGATGTCTTGTAAAGCCAGTTTAAAAGGGCTCAGTAATCCCAGGTGTTAGTGGGGGAGGGGTTCCTCAATTACCCCCATCCTAGTGTAAAGTCCGGGCCCTTTGGCAAATGGTGGCCACCCAGACTTAGTGTCGCCAGTAGAGGGCTAGGTCTCATATGCTGATGAGCAAAGTGCTTGGTTGCGCATGCTCTTAGCAAAATGAGAAGCCCCCTCTGCCAGGTTTATAAAGTATTGGCAACTCCAGGATAGGTGGGAAAAAATTATTCCCCAGAGAGATTGGCTGCGCTGTTTAGGGCATAGGAGTTTTAACCTTATAGAAAACCCTGCAGCCATCAGGAATCAGATTCATGCAAGTTCCATCTAAGATTCATCAAGCTTCGTAAGAACATCTAAGATTTCGTAAGATACAAAGATTCCAAGTGCCATTACCCGTGGTGGCAGAACAAAAGAAGTCGCTCCGTCGGAGAACACAGCATGGCAACTTGCAACACGCTGACCGAGGACATTTCAAGCTGTTTCTGCGAACAACTCCCGCTCCTGTTAAATTGCTCCTAAGACTTTGTTTTCAAGACTTCGTTTTGGAAACATTTATTTCGTTTGCCCCCATCCCCAGTAAGTGTATTTTTGAGTGTAATCGTGTAACATTGTGTGTATGTCAATTCGTGAATAAATTGCAATTTAAATTTACCTCCTTGCTTAGCTCAATCATATGATCCCGTATTAAAAGTGTTAAAAGACCTAGGGGGTCATGCAGTAAGCGGTGGAAAATTGCATTCGCCAGGGGTTTGAATTCGCCATGTTTTTGGCGTGTTGCCCTCCCTGTATGCATGAAGGCCAAACTCCCGGCGATCACACCAGCGGACCAACATTCCCAACATGGCGAGTAACCGGTGGCAGACAGTCTGCCTCGCGAAAGCTGCCGAGAAGCGTCCCCTGCCGAGATCACTCTCTGCAGCAGAGAGAGATCCCCCACTCTCTCGGCAACATCGTAACATTAAAAAATCATTAAATACAATTTTATTCATAGTGTAACATGTACAGGGGGTCTCCAGAGCTGAACCGCATTGGTTTCAGGTAAGGGGACCCCCTGCTTCCCGAGATACAGGCCCCATTATGAGGTGTACCGGTATCCCTCTGCATTAAAACTATCCCGATCATGTGATCGCGGAATGTAAACAAAGCAGAGGGATACCGGCACCCCATAAAGGGGCCTGTATCTCGGGAAGCAGGGGGTCCCCCCGGACCTAAAACCAAAGCAGTTCAGCTCCGGAGACCCTCTGCACAGCTACACTATGAATAAAACACACATATCAATAAACAATCATTCCTTACCTTGCGGCTATCTGCTATGGTTACGAAGCAGCATGAATGTATTTTTAATAATAGTGTACTGTGAGCAGGGGGTCCCCTGAGCTGAACCGCATTGATTTGTGGATCAGGGACCCCTGCTTTCCCGAGTTAAAGGCCCCGGTATGGGTCATCGGGTGCCAGTGTGCCGCCGATCATCTTATAGCGTCGCTTCCTCAACGTCCCCCGCTATAAAAGATGGCGGCGACACTGTCACTGATCCCCAAACCGGGTAAGCAGGGGTCCTGAGCCACAAATCAATGCGGTTCAGGCTCAGGGATCCCCTGCTACCCGCACATATTATTAAATACATTAATCTGCTTTATTACCCAAAAAAAAAGCACGGACTGTTCAGCCCGATCCCAACATAATGAGCCCCAAAGGACAGGTGTATGTTCCTACGCCTGATCATTTTCCTATACCATGTATTGTGCACCCCCTTCCCCTCCCCCCCCCTGGGGCTTTGCCTGAAGCACTTCTTCCCATGATCGTATCCTGGACCAGGGTACAGTAGGTGTATGAATGGCTCCAGTTACTTAACTCCTGTCTTCCTTCTTCCAAAGCAACAACAAGTCCTTTTGTCTTCTTAGTTTTATTGAAGAGTGTTCATCGGATGAGAGGTACTTGCCGACGTAGTGTGGGTAGAGAGAGCTTCTCTATATGAAAGTGCTAATATCAGGTAAGACTGTGGTAAGAAACAGAAAGGCCTTGCAGAGGTGGTTAGCAGGCGGTATCACTCACTCAGTGTCCTGGGGGGAAAGGAAGTATATGGCTTCTGGGAACAGGAAACAGTCTGAGGATGAGACTATCTGTGATACAGACAGGGGAGTAATGGGAAACGCCACTAAGCCAGGGGGATTAAGGGGGTGCCAAGAACAACCTCGTTATTAGCTAATTGGAAGCCCAATGCAACAAATGTATTTAGTTCACAGGCACAGTGTGTTTTCAGAGCAAATATACATGCAGCTGATAAGGAGCTGCAAACGGGTGGGGGGTGTAGGTAGTAAACAGAATATGAATCCTGTTCCAGCCAATCTGTATTTGTATTATTGTTATTTCTATGATTGTCCCGTGTATTACTGCTGTGGAGCGCTATGTCATAATGGTGCTATATAAATAAGACATAGATACACATACACACCGCCATACATACAGTAGTACCTATACTGGGGAACTCACACATGCAGGCCATGTGCTACGGGTTAACTCTAGCCCTCTGCCATTACCAGGACTTGCAGTTCTAGGCAGAGGAATGATACATGATATTCTAAATAGAGATTATGCTTTTTGAGCTTTTAACCGATAAACCACAGAACCCCACGACTGCTCCTCCTGCACTTTCTGTTCAAACCAAAAGCCCTGGAAATGAAGCCTCTTTCTTATTAAATTCAACGTCTCGTGGCAAGCCACGGCTCGGAGACAAAGCACAAGACAACGGGGAGTACCCACACGGATAAACCTAAGTCGCTAACCATTCCTCTTGCTAGCTGGATTCTCTCTCAAACCCAAGCAGAATCCAATCCTGGCATCCTTCCTGAATTTTTAGTGACCATGCAATGTGTACTGTTGTAAGGAAAATTAAACCGCCCAATTCAAGCCCTAAAGTTCTCCTCACTAGAAATTTAAAAACTTTAACCACAACAGTTTCTGGATGACCTTAACCAATGCCCATGGCAACAGAACGATTTAATTCCCGACCATGATTCTGCGCTCGACTATTTCCAATCCGAGTTCTTAAAATCGGCGATACCCATGTCTCCACATACGCGAATAGGGTACGGGGGGCCACCTTCCAGGGGTTCACTGACTATAGCACTCTACAGTTCAGGGATACCTTGTGGAAAAAGCTACAAAGTAACTGTCACTACCAAGATTCATCACTACAGTGCCTGCGGAACGGTGTGCACAAGGACAAACAGGCATACAAAAGCCACAATACAGGCAATACCCGCTTAAGTACACTCACTTTAGCGTATCACTCGCGAGTAGTAAGTCACCAGAGCCCAATAGGGCACAAATGGCAGAACTCCACGCATAGACGACTGTTCATCATGTCTGAAACAGCCTAATACAAGTTCTCCATAACCGTAGCAAAGATGCAACGACTAGGTGCGAAAGCAGGGAGACGATAGTGAGCCTGTTCCTACAAATGCGTTATGTTACACGAACGTGTCAGTAATTGCAAGTTAAAACGAGTTACAGTGACTGATGATCGATTAAGTGGGAAAAGTAGTGCTTGAACTTTATTAAGTACCATTTATCGCTTTACATAAAGCTCCTGGTCCCATTGCAGTATGTTAATGATGGGTGTATACCTGTATTACTCTGACAATCCCCTCAGAATACAGACAAACCCCCAGCTAACTTGGGAAGGTTATCAAAACATATACAGCCTTCTAACCCATAAAACAGCCCCCAGTAATATCACTAAGGGGGATATTATATGAAAACCCCACTGACATTGCAAATGCATTCAATTTACTTTGTGGGGTGTGGCCACTAACTTATTAGCAAAACGCAGCACAAACCCAAACATGAATCTCATCCTGGAGTACCCCTACAGTCCCCACCCTCCCAAACACTGCCCACAATTTTCATTTGAGCCAGTATCTGAAGAGATGATACAAGCGCTCCTCAAACTAAACTAAGCAGCCACGGGACCCGACTACTACAATCTAGGTTCCTACGACTTGGTCCCAGCCAGTGCAAACCAATTGCGTCCTATCAACTTATCCTGTCTTGCGGCCATATCCCTAAGACCTGGAAAACTGCCAAGTTGTCCCAATCTAAAAGTGGGGACAAAAAAAACACTGTCCAAACTACAGGCCAATCTATCTTCTCCCAATTCTATCCAAAGTTGGAAAAAGTGTTCACTCCCAATTAAGCGATTTATACACCAAGACAAATTTCCCTAGCACAATTCCATCTGGATTTCGCCCCAAACACTCACGAAATACCCTGCTAAAAGTTTGCAATGAAATCCAGTGTGGAATGGAACGGGGTCAAACCACTGGTGCAGTTTCCTAGATTTGCAAAGGCTTTTGACACAGTTGATCATTGCTATCCTGGCTAACAAACTCCAGAGCTTGGAATAGGGAACTCTTTAAACCTGGTTTCGTCCTACCTATCAGGAAGATCATGTCATCTCAGGCTATAACTCCAACCCCCTGGGACATCACCTTTGGTTTCCCGCAGGTCTGTTCTGGGGCCCCTACTCTTCTCAGTGTGTTCATAATGATCTTCCCACAGCTTGTAAGGAAGCCCAAAATACATGTATGCAGATGACACAATCCTATATGCACACAGCCATAGCTCTCTTGACTCCTCACACATACATCAGTCTGACTTTTTGAGACTCGAAAACGGAATTTCCCAAAAACAAAACTGTTTTTAAACACTGACAAGACTGTAACATGTATTTGGGACAAGACTAAATTTTTAAAGCTTCCAGTGAACTGAGCTCCTGATTAGAAACAACGCTAACACCACCACTAACCACTGTCACTAGTTTTAAATATCTGGGCTTATGGTTTGACTCCCACTTACATTCGGGGATGCACATTGATATCCTGACCAAACCAAACGAACCTATGCCACAACTAGGGCCACTTTACGGAACAATCCTCCCTAAGTCTCCCTGGTCAGAAAGCGTTATGACACAGCAGATGCTAATGCCAATTATTGACATGGAGACATAGTACGGCTCGGCACCTCAAAACCCACCTTAGCAAACTTGACCACCTACAATTCAATTGTCGTTTTGTTCTCCAATGCAACACTACAACACACACATCACTGCAATATGCTCCAAAGAACTAGATTGGTCATCACTATAGTCTAGGCGCAAAGTTCACCTTTCCTGTCTTCTTTAAATTCTTCATGGGCAAGCACCCAGCTACCTGAACAAGCTCCTCAACCCACCACTGCAGCACTTATCACCTGAGATCAGACTCCAAAAGACTGTTCATGGTCCCAAGGGCTCAACAAAGTATCGGGAAGTTCCTCCTTTATCCTACCGGCACCCCAAAACTGGAAACAACCTACACGAGACTCTCACAACCACCACCAGTTTAAGTTCTTTCCAAATATATATATATATATATACATACATACATATGTATCAACTTATGTACATCTTCCCCTGTCTATCTATATTCTAATTCTATCTATTTGTATACATCTTCAAATATCTGTTTGTCTCTCTATATACTTATTTACTTGACTTGACCATTTCTATATATTCATATATCTATCTACTTATATACTTAGCTAGCTTCCTACCAATTTGTTTATATCTCTATATATTTAGAATAATATTCTAATACTATATCTCTAAATCTATCTTCTTTATTTTATTCTAATTATCTGCACATAAATATTCCTCATTTCTCAGCTTGTCTCCTCCTTTCAGTCTTTATCGCACCCTTTTATACTTTATTTCATTCTCTCTTACTCTTATTTACCTGTCACTCTCAACTTTTTTTTTCTCTTTTATACGTTTTTTTTCTCTTTTACTCTCACACTCTCTTTTACTTTTTGTTTCTTTTTATTCCCTTTTTCTGTTTCCACCCCTGCTCTGTATTTTCAAGCCTTATTACTTCAATTTTCTATCAGTCTCTCCTGTTATATGGGCCTATTCCAGTAGATTGGAAATGTGACTTACTGAATAGTTACATATACAAAAACATGCATTAAGTCAGTATCGCATGTCAAAATTGCCTGTAAACGGCTCTTTTACATGCGTTATCATTCTTGCTCTGACAATCTGAGCAGTAGGTCAAAAAAGGCTGAAACTCGCACTTTTTGCCATTAACTGCTATTCAAGTAGCTCCGTAATGCAAATTGCAGCTGAAATGTTCGCTTTTTTTAAACACCACCTAAAGAGTGGCGAGATAAGATATACAATTTACATCAGATGGAGTATCATTTATTTTTACTACATATGATTTAAGCCGGGGGTCTCCAGAGCTGACCCTCATTAATTTCAGGTCCAGAGTCCCCTGCTTCAATCATGTGTAATAAAAATAAAATAACAGTCAGCTTCAATACCTTTGTTTATTTATTTATTTATTTATAAAATATTTTACCAGGAAGTAATACATTGAGAGTTACCTCTCGTTTTCAAGTATGTCCTTGGCACAGAGAAAAACAAATAATACATGGTTACAAGTACAGTTACATAAATGAACAAGGTATACATTATATACAGAGACATTGCATGCACAGTTAAAGAAAATATATTATGAGCGTATGAAACAGTTACAGACCAGATTAAAGTGTGAGACAGCCTTAGATTTGAAAGAACTTAAACTGGTGGTGGATATGAGGGTCTCTGGTAGGTTGTTCCAGTTTTGGGGTGCACGGAAGGAGAAGGAGGAACGTCCGGATACTTTGTTGAGCCTTGGGACCATGAATAGTCTTTTGGAGTCTGATCTCAGGTGATAGGTGCTGCATGTGGTAGGGGCGAGGAGCTTGTTCAGGTAGCTGGGTAGCTTGCCCATATGAAGAATTTAAAGGCAAGACAGGAAAGGTGAACTTTGCGCCTGAACTATAGTGATGACCAATCTAGTTCTTTGAGCATATTCGCAGTGATGTGTGTTGTAGTTGCATTGGAGAACAAAACGAAAATTGAATTGTAGAGGGTGTCAAGTTTGCTAAGGTGGGGTTGAGGGGTGCGAGCCGTATACTATGTCTCCATAGTGCAATAATGGCCTATAGCATATGCTGTGCGATACGCTTTCTGAACCAGGAGACTTAGGGAGGATTTGTTCTGTTAAGTGCCCTAGTTTGGCATAGGTCTGGTTGTCAGGAATTTAATGTGCATCCCGAATGTTTAAGGAAGTGAGGAGTCAAAACCATAAGCCCAGATATTTAAAACTAGTGACAGTGGTTAGGGGTGGTGTTAGCGTTGGTTCTAATCAGGAGCTCAGTCACTGGAAGCTTTAAAAATTTGTCTTGGTCCCAAATACATTGTTACAGTTTTGTCAGTGTTTTAAAAACAGTTGTGTTTGGGAAATCCAGTTTTCGAGTCTCAAAAAGTCAGACTGAGTTATGTGTTGAAGGTCAGAGAAGCTATGGCTGTGTGCATAAGGATTGTGCATCTGCATACATGTGTATTGAGGTTCCTACAAGTGTGGGGAAGATCATTAATGAACAATGAGAAGAGTAGGGGCCCCAGAACAGAGCCTTGCGGGACACCACAGGTGATGTCCAGGGGGTTGGAGTTAGAGCCTGAGATGGACACATGTTGGGATCTTCCATTAAGGTAGGACCTGAAACCAGTTTAAAGCATTTCTTTCCCTATTCCAGAGCTCTGGAGTTTGTTGAGCAGGATAGCGAATGATTACTGTGTCAAAAGCCCTTTGCAAATCTAGGAATACTGCACCAGTGAGTTGACCCCGTTCCATTCACACAGGATTTCATTGCAAACTTTTAGCAGGGTAGTTTGAAGACAGTGTTTTTGTCCCCACTTTTGAAGATTGGGACAACTCTGGCAGTTTTCCAGGTCTAGGGGTATGGCCTGCAGGACAGGATAGAGTTGACTATGGACGCAATTGGTTTTGGCATGGCTGGGGCACCAAGTCGTAGAACCTAGATTGTAGTAGCCGGGTCCACATTGGCTGCTTAGTTTTAGTTTGAGGAACGCTTGTGTAACTCTCTTCAGATACTGGGCCAAATTGAAAATTGTGGGCAGAGTGGTGGGCGGGGGTGGGACTGTAGGGGTACTCCCAGGATGAGATTCAGGTTTGTGGTTTGGGCTGCGTTTTGCTAATAAGTTAGTGGCGCACCCCACAAAGTAATCATTGAATGCATTTGCTATGTCAGTGGGGTTTGTCACAGTAATATCCCCCATAGTGATATTATTTGGTTGTTGATGGTTAGAAGGCTGGAATATGTTGTTGATAACCTCCCAGAAGTTAGCTGGGTTTGATGTATTCTGGAGGAGATTGTCAGAGTAATATTGTGCTTTTGCGTGCCTTGTTTGCCTTGTGCACACGTTCCGCAGGCATCTGTAGTGATTGAGATCCTTGGTAGTGACAGTTACTTTGTAGCTTTTCCACAAGGCATCCCTGAACTGGTAGAGTGCTATAAGGTCAGGTGTAACCCATGGAAGGTGGGCCCCCCCGTACCCTTATTCTGCGTAGTGGAGCATGAGTATCGCAGAGTTTTAAGAACTCGGATTGGAAATAGTCGAGCGCAGAATCGGGAATTAAATCGATTCTGTGCCATGGGCAGTTGGTAAGGTCATCCAGAAACTGTTGTGGGTTAAAGTTTCTAAATGTTCTAGTGAGGAGAACTTTAGGGCTTGAATGGGGCGGTTTAATTTTCCTTACACAGTACACTATTGCATGGTCACTGAAAATATCAGGAAGGTGCCCGAGGATTGGATTCTGCTGGGGTTTGAGGAGCGAATCCAGTCTAGCAAGGAATGGTTGTGCGATTTCAGGTTTATCCGTGTGGGTACTCCCCGTTGTGTCTTTGTCTCCGAGCCGTGGCTGCCACGAGACGTTGAATTTAATAAGAAAGGAGGCTTCATTTCCAGGGCTTATTGGTTTGAACAGAAAGTGCAGGAGGAGCAGTCGTGGGGTTCTGTGTTTATCGGTTAAAAGCTCAAATCAGAATCTCTATTTAGAATATACATGTATCTTCCTCTGGCCTAGCACTGCAAGTCCTGGTAATGGCAGGCAGGGCTAGAGTTAACCCGTAGCACATGGCCTGCATGTGAGTGAGTTCCCCAGTATAGGTACTACTGTATGTATGCGTGTGTATGTGTATCTATGTCTTTATTTATATAGCACCATTAATGTACATAGCGCTCCACAGCAGTAATACACGGGACAATCATAGAAATAACAAATAATACAAATAACAGATTGTCCTGGAACAGGATTCATATATCTGTTTACTACCCCCCACCCCCGTTTGCAGCTCCTTATTTCAGCTGCATGTATATTTGCTCTGAAAACACACTGTGCCTGTGGAACTGATACATTTGTTGCATTTGGGCTTTCCAATTAGCTCATAACCAGGTTGTCTTGGCAACCCCCTTAATCCCCCTGGCTTAGTGGCGTTTCCCTTACTCCCCTGTCTGTATTCACAGATAGTCTCATCCTCAGACTGTTCCTGTTCTCAGAAAGCCATATACTTCCTTTCCCCCCAGGACACTGAGTGAGTGAGTACCTGCCTGCTAACACCTCTGGCAAGGCCTTTCTGTTCTTACCACAGTCTTACCCTGATATTAGCACTTCATATAGAGAAGCTCTCTCTACCCACACTACGTCTGCAAGTACCTCTCATCCGATGACACTCCTTCAATAAAACTAAGAAAGACAAAAGGACTTGTTGTGCTTTGGAAGAAGGAAGACAGGAGTTAAGCTAACTGGAGCCATTCATACACCATACGTGACCCTGGTTCCAGGATACAGATCATGGGAAGAAGTGCTTCAGGCAAAAGCCCCAGGGGAGGGGGGAGGGGGAAGGGGGTGCACATATCATGGTATAGGAAAATGATCATGCAGGAGCTAGGAACATACAACCTGCCCTTTGGGGCTCATTATGTTGGGATCGAGGCTGAACAGTCCGTGGGAATGGGGGAAGCTTCGGTGAAACGGGGACTCCCGTGTTGATCTTGGGTGGGGGAGTCTCACCCCGATTCTCTTTTCCGCAACATCCAAAGATCAGGAACGTAACCCGGGGGCGGAGCTGCTACAGAGACGGCTGCGGTCCAGCAGAAGTTCCTCGCAGGAGAGCTGAGACTTGCGGGTAGTTGGAGGGACTTCGCGGGAGAGGGATGGAAAAGGGCAAAGAGTCCGGGTAAGGTGCGGGGGGGGGGGGCAGTGGAGTGGTGGGACGGATGGGTGGGGGAGCGAGCAGCTCGAGCCAGGAACGGGAGCAGGGGGTTCAGAGGGCCGGAGGGGGGAGAGGAGGAGAGAGTGCGCCTCCTCACAGGGACCGGGAATCTTCTCCGCCCTCCCCACCCCCCTCTAGATCGATGGCGGATCAGTAGTTGATGGGACCTGCTAGGGCCCACGACCAGAACGACTGCGGATAAAAATAGGGGGTCCTCCGAGAAGAGCTGGATCCTAGTGGGGAGGGTGGAGGGTCCCCGCGGCAAAGGGGTGGTGAGAAGGCAAAGGACAGGGATGGGATGTGGAGGGGCAGTGGAGTGGTGCAGCGGCCGAGGGGGGAGGGGGGAAAGTGGGAGAGTGTGGGTCCCCTCCTGGATCAGCCATCTTGACTTCTGGCATGGGGAGCATAGCAGGTAGGTCGCCGGGGAGGGGCGGGAAGGAATGGAAAAGGCAGGGAGGGGTGGGGGGGGGACATCATGTCCATTCCCCCCCCCCACCACTCCCTGCCTCTTTCCATTCCTTCCTGCACCATCCCCGGCGCACCCCACCTGCTATGCTCCCCATGCCAGAAGTGGACGTGAGGGAGGGGGATATTGCTCGTGAGATCGGTTCCTTGCTTGAGGCTTGTAGACCAGGTAGAGCTGGAGAATCGAGAGTATGTTGGGCGTCTAGGGTGGCCGGTTGTTAGGGGAGGCAGGGTGGACCTTTAGGCACGTAGTGGCGCAGGCAGCTACCGTAGCCCCAAGGGGACACAGTGGAAGTTCAGTGAGGCTTCTGGTTGGCTATGCGCTCCGACGCCCGGGGGTATGTGAAGGGTCCGGCCTTGTTGCAGTACGGGGGGGTCGGTCATCCTCTTGCGGAGGGGGCAGTCTAAGGGCTTTCAAGAATTCCTGGGAGTCCTCTGGGGCTGTGATAGTGAAGTGGCGTCCGTTGCGGAGCGCAAGCAGTTTGAAAGGAAAGCCCCATCTATATTTGACTCCCCGGTCTCTCAGATAGCTTGTAAGGGGTTTCATTTCTCTATTTTAACGATGGTGACCCTGGTAAGGTTGCTGAAGATTTGTATGTCGGTATCTTCTATGCGGATGCTCCTCACTCCTCTGGCGGCAGACGTGATTTTTTTTCTGCGTGGTGTAAGCGTGCAACTTCACGATGACGTCCCTGTGGCGGTTCGGGTCCGAGGGCTTGGGAACTAGGGCCCGGTGCGCCCGGTCCATTTGGAGGTCATGTTCGGTCAGTTCCGGGACCAGCTGCAGGAATGCTTTTCGGAGGTAGGTCTGGAGATCATCGTGGGAAACATCTTCAGGAATATTTCCGAGGCGGATATTTTGTCTCCTCTCTCTGTTTTCCAGATCCTCTAGGGCGCTTTTTAGGTCGTTTATTACATAGCCAAACCTGGCCACCTCATCCTGTGTATTTGTTTGGGCGGTAAGGACTCCGTCCATTTTGGCCTCTAATTCGTCTGTCCTTTTGGAGAGGGATCCCAGGTCTGATCTTATCCCTTCAAGGGCCGTCTCTATGTCCTCCTGGAACCCTCTCCTCATCTTTAGAAGTTGGGACTCAAAGAATTCCCTGTTCAGGCCGTGATATTCGGGGTCAAATTGCTGCTGCAGACCACTCAGAGCAGCGTGCTCAGGCTCTCCGTCGCCATCTTGGAGCTCGGGGCTCTGCTCTGTCTGCCGTGGCGTGGGAGGGAAAAACGGGTTTTGGGCTTTTCTTATTTTCGCTGCCATGTGCTCAGCCTCGGGTGCAGTGTTGTGAGTTTATTTTCAGCGTTTTTTGGTGGTGAAAAATGCTCTTTCTAGTAGATTTCTTTGGAGGGTGTCAGGAGCTCTTCCCCTAGTCGGCCATCCACAGTGATGTCACCGGAAGCCTCCCCTTTATCTGCATTTTTAACCACAATCTCAGTGTTGTTTTTCAGGGAAGAGATAGCATGTCGTAGCTCTGGTTGTAGATTATCACCGTGCTGAGGATGAGCAGTAAACTGAATTCCTTTCGCCAGGAGTGATAGATCTCTTTCAACCACCTGTTTGAACAAATTAATAACATTATCATTTGTGGTATCTGGACAGAATTTCGATTTATTACATAGTCCTGATGGTTATAGTATTAAATACTATAACCATATCCTGCAGAGCACCTCTCACTTTACACAATTCTCTTGTTATACATGTTGATGCGGTCCCACTAATCTATGCTTTGATAGTCCTGATGGTTGCCTGCCCAAAAAATTGGTTGATAGATCAGATGATTCTTTGTGTTCTTCTGATAGTTCTATCATATCACGAAGGAACCATTGATCGCGAAACGTCATCTGCTTTGAAATGTCAAAGATTGGTAATGTGTGTTCAACTTTTTTGTGAATCAAAGCATTAGAATCTTGTGGTATGGTGGTATGACCAGTGTGGGTTTGTCTGCCCTTCAAATCTTTTGAGAGATAATTTTCTAGTAAATTTATACAAATCTACAATGGTAGAGAAAAGATTGAAATCCCTATTAGGAGCAAAAGTCAAACTAAGGTCTAATACTTTTAACTCTGCTTGTGATAATTGATATTTAGAGATATTAATGACATTTGTATCTTCAATTTTCAATATCGACTCCTCTTTGATGGATTTGTTCCTGGATTGTGATTTCGTCCTGTGTCCTTTCTTTCTCTGCTTTTTTGACGACGTTTGGTGTCTGCTAGATGAATTCCGACTCACATATGATCTTCCTGAAGTGCTGGCTTCATCAGCTGATGATGCTAGGGAACCGTTCTCAGAAAAAGAGACCCTGTGTGTGATGGATTCACTGTCTGTTATTTCTGAGTCTGTATTTCTTTTATCAGAATGTTTAGACTTATTTGGTTTATTTACAATGGATTTAGATGGTTTGCTGCCTCTTTGAGAATGTGTATTTTTTGGTGAGAATTTTGTTTGCTGGCTGTGGTTTATGCCCGATGTTTACCTGCCCACGTTCGTTGTCAAGTTTATCTCTGTCATATTTATTCTCTTTAACTTGCATGCTGTTGTTTTCAAATTGTTTAATATTAATGGCTAATTTATCATATTCATTAAATTCATCAATGTGTAAATTCTTCTAACTTGGTCTGTAATTCTTCTACTAGTTGTTTGGCTATTTTTTTCTCTTTCTGTCTATGTTGTATGATAAGGTCAACGAGTTTGAAAGAGCAGTCATCTAGTATAAGACAACACTGCTTTTCAAAATCTCTGTCTGCAAATCCACACGTGGGTGCTTTGGTCATTCTCAACCCTCTGGGGATTCGTTTGGTTGATTGGTAATTCTCAAGTGTAGTGATTTCCCACCAGATTTTTTTTTTGTTTCAAAAATTTTTATTAGGCATTTATAACATTTACAGCTTTTTGAATATTTGTCAACCTTTTAGCCTAATACAAGTTTTCTAACTTTTGTCTGAGGCGGGGGAGAAAGTCCCAACGTTCCCCTGACCTTAAGAGGTCTGTCGGGGTAGCGCGGGTTAAGAAACAGAAAAGGGGAGAGAGACTGATAGAAGGGGGGGTACGGGGTGAGGGGGGTTGAGATAGGGGAGGGGGGGGGGGATTTGGCTCCTGATCTTTGGCTGCCTTAGTAAAAGGGTCTTTATTTATTATTGCTATGGGGTATTTTGGCGTTGGGGGAGCATATACATTAGCCATGAGTCCCAGGTATTGTTGAAAGAGGTGATGGACCTTTTCAGGAAGGCTGATAGTGTTTCCATTTTTCCCACCAGATTTTTAAGTCATTTGAGATTAGTTTTTCTAATAAAGTAAAATATTTCTTTAGATCTTGAGAATCTTCACAGAATCTCATTATTCTTATCAAATACAGAATTGGCTTTTTTTTTGTTTCTTTCTGTAAGATTAAAACAATTAAAGGCGAAATGTGATTTCGTATTAGATTGTATATTTGATTCCATTTTTGATGTCGATTCCATTATGGAAAACAGTCAATGCAAGTAAAGTCCAGATGTTTTATGGTGTGTCTATAAGTTGCACAAAAAAAATGAATACCACTAAGAGAGTTCACTTGTATGCTTGAAGGAGTTCTTTGTAGAAAAATTGACATTATTTTGGGTTTCTTTGCCATGCTTTGAATATTCCCATTTATGCTATTTTTGGAGCTGAGAGTAGTATCTATCTATACCAGGTGGCAGATAGCATGGTCGGAGTCACAGGCAGAGGTCGGAGGCAGGGGGCAGATAGCGTGGTCAGGGTCACGGGCAGAGGTTGGCAGCAGGGAATCCACAGGGACAGGGCAAGGGACACACAGGGAACAAGTCTGTTTGCAGGCAAGGACCTTTTATTCGCAAGGACAAGTACAGGAATCAGGAACAGGTTGTGACAGAGAAGTCCAGGGAATACAAAGCAAAGGCTAGGCAGCAAACAGGAAACTATAAGGACTGGCAGAGACAGAAGACAGGAGCACCCAGGAGGAGACAGACAGAGGAAAACCCAGAGCAGACAGAAATAGCAGCACAGCCGGGGGACAGACAAAGGAACTGTGAGAGGGAGATTTAGGAAACTATGTCAGGGCTATTCCTAACACAAGGATTGCTGCCCAATGGGGTGACGCGCTGGGTCACATGACAACCATGGGACAGGCGGTAAAGCAGAGTACTGCCGAGTATGCCTGGAACACTGTGGCGTCCAAGGAGAAGATTCTTTGCAGTGATACCATTTTATTGGAGAAAAACCATAATACACGGAGAGCAGATATACAGCAATCACACCCAGAGTCACAGTAGGCAGGCGGGCATTCTGGATTTATATTAGTGTTCCTGGCGTGTTATATCAGGGTCACGGGCGTGTTGTATTAGGGTCACGGGCGTGTTGTATTAGGGTCACGGGTGTGTTGTATTAGGGTGGCTGCTATAGACCTCACATAGCCAGGCATAAAAGAACACGTATCCCACCCTATCTCAGAGAGCTAATACAGATAAGGGGGCGGGGGAGAGAGGGGGCGCTGCCTGTGTAAACTCTTGCTAAACACACAGATATCTGGCAGGGAGCAGCCAGAGGAAATCACTCCCTCCCAAGTCTCAGCTCATCATGTTTACAAACCCACCTACTTTTAGGAGTCAACCACCCAGATGTGACCCCTTAAACATGTCACTGGCACTATGGCACTTTGGCCCGGACTCCAAGGGGGGGCTGACCTTTAGGAGACAGAGGGGGAGATTCACTAAGGTCAGATAAGGCGGCTGGAAGCTCGATCTGGTGACTTTCATTCAAGTCAATAGCAGTTACGCCTGATCAAGCTCTGATTCCCCTTATCAGAATTCGGTGAACCCCCCCCTCATCTCTATCTTTCCCTGTCTCACCCCTCCTCTCTCCCTCATACTACCTTCCTCCCCTCTCCTCCTTATTATCTTTCTGTTTCCCCCTCCTCTCCCCCTCATACTACCGGTCTCCCCCCTCCTCCATATTATCTTTGCGTCTCTCCCTCCTCTCCCCCTCATACTATCTGCCTCCCCCTCCTCTCTCTATCTTTTCGCCCCCTATCCTCATTATCTTGCTGTCTCCCCCACCTCTCCCCTTCATACTACCTGCCTCCCCCTCCTCATTATCTTGCTGTCTCCCCCACCTCTCCCCTTCATACTACCTGCCTCCCCCTCCTCATTATCTTACTGTCTCCCCCTCCTCTCCTCCTCATTCTACCTGCCTCCCCCTTCCTCCTCTTTATCTTCCCCTCCTACTCCATGTCTATAAACCCTCCCCCCCCTCTCCCTGTGTCCCCCCTGGTTCTGTCTCTCAGGATTGAGACCTCAGTGGGTCTGCAGGTGCAGGGCTATCGGTACTGGGGGTTATTGAGGACGGGGTACAGAGGGGACACATTGTTGCCTCTGTAGTCAGGTTGAGGTACAGTTGGATTTCCGGACATCTCAGGCTGAGTTGCAGAGACCATGGCGATCCTGAAACCATTGCCCCCCTGATTCTCATTGCTGGGGGGCACAGGGTAGGGGTTTGGGTTCCCTGAAGCCCCTGGAGGAGCGACACCGACTCCAGGAATCATATAATCATTCTGCATCACAAACACCTGTTGGGTAAAAACATGATACAATGTGACACAGTATGATACCAAATGACAGTTCACCATGAAACAATGTGACACAGCCCGATACCATGAAACAATGTGACAAAGCCCGATACCATGAAACAATGTGACACAGCCCGATACCATGAAACAATGTGATACAGCCTGATACCATGGAGCAATGTGACACAGCCTGATACCATGATACAATGTGACACAGCCCGATACCATGAAACAATGTGACACAGCCTGATACCATGGAGCAATGTGACACAGCCTGATACCATGATACAATGTGACACAGCCCGATACAATGAAACAATGTGACACAGCCTGATACCATGAAATAATGTGACACAGCCTGATACCATGATACAATGTGACACAGCCTGATACCATGATACAATGTGACACAGCCCGATACCATGAAACAATGTGACACAGCCTGATACCATGATACAATGTGACACAGCCTGATACCATGATACAATGTGACACAGCCCGATACCATGAAACAATGTGACACAGCCTGATACCATGATACAATGTGACACAGCCTGATACCATGAAACAATGTGACACAGCCAGATACCATGATACAATGTGACACAGCCCGATACCATGGAGCAATGTGATACAGCCCGATACCATGGAGCAATGTGACACAGCCCGATACCATGGAGCAATGTGACACAGCCCGATACCATGATACAATGTGACACAGCCCGATACCATGATACAATGTGACACAGCCCGATACCATGATACAATGTGACACAGCCCGATACCATGAAACAATGTGACACAGCCCGATACCATGATACAATGTGACACAGTATTATACCAAATGAAAGTGCACCATGAAACAATGTGACAGCATGATACAATGTTACACAACGTGAACGATCATGATACAATATGACACAAGAAAACATGACATAATTGGGGTTATTCATTAAGATGCGATAGTGCCACACGGAGCATTATTTCACGGAAACGCACTATCGCAGTTACATTAACCCCAATATGAAATGGCACAACATGATATAATGTTGCACAGGACAACAGGATACAACGTGATACAATGTGACACACCACATTACCATGTGACAGCCCGGCACCATGATACAATGTGACAGTACATCACGTTTCTCCCTCCTTCCTTTCTAATTGACCCCTCTCTCCTTCTCCCCCCTCCCCCCCCATCTCTCTCCTCTCTCCCACCCATCACAGCGCTGACCCTGTGAAACCAACTAAAATGTGGTAAGTAACACAGATCAAGAAGCTTTCTAAATGTGCGACAATACACTCAACAAGAGAACTTGGAGTAATGAGGCTCAAGCCTCAGTATCCAATGTCACCACTGACAGATTTAATCTGTCAGCCACAACAGAACAGAGTCTCTCACCCCGTCCTCCATCTCTCCTCCTCTCACCTCCCTCCTCCCCATCTCTCTCCTTCTCCCTCCTCCCCCATCTCTCCTTTTCCCTCCTCCTCTTACCCCTATATCTCCTTTTCGCTCCTCCTCTTACCCCTATATCTCCTTTTCCCTCCTCCTCCTCCTCCTCCTCCCATCTCCTTTCCCTCCTCCGCCTCCCCCTCCATCTCTTTTTCCCTCTGTCTCCCCCTCCATCTCCTTTTCCCTCCTCCTCCCCCCCCATCCCCCTTTCCTCCCTCCGCCTCCTCAGCATTGATTTAGGCTTTCCTTGTAGGTGTATCTGCCAGACTCTGGTTCTGTCCGTCTCAAACTGGACACACGACTCCAGGTGAGATCACAAAAATGGTCCATAAAATGTTCCTCTCTGCTGGAGATGGTACCCAGAGTGCAGGACACCTCATTGCCCGCAGCATACACACTTACCAAGCCAGCAGGTCATGGTAACCCTCCTCCTGCAGTGCCCACCACATCTTACCTGGGGAGGTGTGACAGATTGGTGACGCAGAGAACGGCATCCGAAGGTACAGAGAACAACAGAGATGCAGAAATGCAGGATGGAGGCAATGATCAGGAAGATGAGAGCTGTGAATTTGATAACCTGCACAAGAACAACACAACAATGTCACAACAACATCACACGAGCAGTACTAACACAAAAAAAAACCCAACAAGAAACGCACAATGTCACAGTATTTGTTTAGTACCAACCTTTTCAGATCATGAAATAAAAACATATGGCAATAATCAGTGGTCGACAAATCACCAAACAATCTACTCGCCAAACAAAAAAATCTACTCGCCACCTAGTACCAAACGTGTGCTGCTTGGGCCAATAGGCGCTCGCCACGATGTTAAATCCACTCGCCCGGGGCGAGCAAATGTATAGGTTTGTCGAACACTGGCAATAATTTGTATTGGATCTTGATGTGTAAAATATTTCCTGTTACCAAAGGGTGAAGGCGTTAATCCCACACTGAATAACAGTAATATAGGAACACGTATCACCAGGTAATGAAATCTATAAATTGATTAATTTATTTATAACATGTTACCAGGCAGTAATACAGTGAGAGTTACCGCTCGTTCTCACGCATGTCCTGGGCACAGAGTTATAACATGTGTTACAGGAAGTAATACAGTGAGAGTTACCTCTCGCTCTCACGCATGTCCTGGGCACAGAGTTATAACGTGTTACAGGCAGCAATACAGTGAGAGTTACCTCCCGTTCTCACGCATGTCCTGGGCACAGAGTTATAACGTGTTAC
>WSYH01000916.1:119264-153159 GCA_036426205.1 Ascaphus truei | reverse complement strand
CCCCCCTCTCTCTCTTTCCCCCTCTCTCCCTCTTTCCCCCCCTCTCTCCTTCCCCTCTCTCTCTGATGCCCTCCCTCTCTCTCCTCCCCCCCTCTCTCTCCTCCCCCCCCTCTCTCTCCTCAACCCCCTCTCTCCTCCCCCCCTCTCTCTCCTCCCCCCTCTCTCCTCCCCCCTCTCTCTCTCCTCCCCCCCCATCTCTCTCCTCCCCCCTCTCTCGCTCTCTCCTCCCCCCTCTCTCTCTCTCCTTCCCCCTCTCTCTCTCTCCTTCTTCTCTCTCTCGCTCTCTCTCTCTCTCACACTCTCTCCTTCCTCCTCTCTCTCTCACCCTTAATGGGGGGTGGGGGGGATGTCGGGTTTACAAGGGCAAGATGTGGGGATTAATCAGTGGGAGGCCCTGCTCCTTTAATGTGACCTGGACCCCAAAAATTGTATTGGCATATATGTGTGTATTTTTTTTGTGGGGGGGGGGGGAGTAGTGTGTGTGTATTTGGGGTGGGGGTTTGTGTATGTGTTTTTTGGGGAATGTAGTGTATGTATGTATAAAAATTATAATTTATAGATGGGACTTATTATTGTGAGATGCATTTTAATCCCCCACATATTTTGTCATATATTAATGCTGATACAGTATTTACCTATTGGTGTGTACAGTATATGTACAGTATGTGTTTGTGGGGGAGAGAGAAAAGAAAAAAAAGAGCGACGAACACAAATAGAGCTACTGACAAAACAGAGGCAGGAAACATAGAAGCACGAGAAGTACCCGTAACGAAGCCAACAAAAGTAAAGCCCCTCTCTCGCCTCGTCTCTCCTCCCCCCTCTCTCTCTCTCACTTCCCCTCTCTCTCTCTCTTCTTCTCTCTATCGCTTCTCTCTCTTCACACTCTCTCTTCCTCCTCTCTCTCTCACCCTTAATGGGGGGGGGGGGGATGTGGGTTTACAAGGGCAGCAAGATGTGGGGATTAATCAGTGGGAGGCCCTGCTCCTTAATGTGACCTGGACACCAAAAATTGTATTGGCATATATGTGTGTATTTTTTTGTGGGGGGGGGGGAGTAGTGTGTGTGTATTTGGGGTGGGGGTTTGTGTATGTGTTTTTTGGGGAATGTGGTATGTATGTATAAAATTATAAATAATGGGACTTATTTGTGAGATGCATTTTAATCCCCCACATATTTTGTCATATATTAATGCTGATACAGTATTTACCTATTGGTGTGTACAGTATATGTACAGTATGTGTTTGTGGGGGTGTAATATTCATGCTTGTGTTGCGGCTCTCAGAATATTTTGGAGAAATATTTTTTTTATAAAATGGCTCTTCTTCCTTGAGAGGTTGCAGACCCCTGTGCTAGTTTTATCCCTTTCACATCCTCCTGGTGTAATCCCTCTGTCCTCCCACTAGCTACCCCCCTGCTAAATATTTATCCAGATAATATCCCTTAGTCAGCTCTTGCTTCTACTACGGCAATTCTATTACCAGATAAGATCCTACAGCTTGAAACTGATGTCATACCTGATAAGGCCCATGCTGCCATACAAAGAATAACCTAAAGTGGCAGGTCTTCTGGAAAGATCTCAGAACTCCTTATTAATCGAACCTACCATAGGCCGTGATTATACAGAAAAACGCGCCCCCCCCCCCCGCCCCGCAGAATCCAAAGGAAGAGACTATTATCAGGAACACTAGATACACCAGATAGAGGGATCTTTCATTTGTCATCTGTTATTCTTACCAATGACCAAAAAAAAGTTTTGAATAAAGGGTTGAGTTTTCCAAAATCTTGTGGGCCTAATGACTTTCAACTCTTTAAAGTTCTCCATAAATGTACACGTAATATCACTTTGAAAAGACATTTTCTAAAGATGGAAACAGGTCAAATTGCACCGGTACCAAATGTTGCTGCTATGAGTATCTGTGAAGAACCAGCTACTATTGATTTAGTGTGTAAACACGCACCGTTTAGCGGTCAATCTAAGTTCTATCCTGTGCATTCTAAGGCTGCGTCCATGGTTAGTGATGCTGGACGGAGGCGCGCGGAGGCTGAGGGAAAGCGGGTGCTTTCCCTGGCCTTAGACCGCGCGCCGTCGGGGGACGGGCCAGTGGCGTCACGGAGCTGGTTCGCCCGGCGAGCGCGAAAATGTTAAATTTTGCTAAGACTTACGCTTCCGCACGCCTGCGTAAGCGTAAGCGCGCCGCTGCTAAATCCACTCTCATTGCAGCTGCAGGGGCTCAGTGCCGAGCGTAAGCACGGGTCAGTGCTTATGACCATGCCCGAGGCCTAAAGGTCACCGTGTTGATACTTTTTTCAATATGGTGAATAAAGAATTCAATAAATTAGTGAAAAATCACAAAGTAGGTGATATTAAGCTCAACTTAAACAAAAAAGAGAATTTAGCTCTTACATTTCTGAAGGATAATAAAAACCTCATTATAAGACAGGCGGATAAACGAGGGGGCGTTGTTCTACAAAATCGTAGTGACTATGAGAAGGAAGCGAATCAAAGACCTCTCAGCAAAAGAGTCCTTCTGGATTCACAGATTGGATACTTTAACCCCCTAAAGGACTTAATGGATTAGAGGTTTATTCCACTTCCAAATGGTTTTGGGGACCACAATTTATTTTATTCACTGGTTGATGTATTTTTACACATCTCCTATTGGGTATTGTGGGATCTGAATTTTGAACTACATAACATCATTTATTACACCATCACTTGTTTTACATCCCAAGATCCTTTATAGTAGCGCACTTTTTTCCTTTTCTGTTTTTTTCGGTTAAAGCTGCAGTTCAAGCTCCCGTTTTTTTTTTTTAGTTTTTTTTTTTTACTTCAATAGTTTCATGTGGGCAATCTCTACTTACCTAAAGAACTGCATAGCTGCCGGTCAAGTCGATCTCTGTCTATTGATCGGCGAAGTTTGGCGACATCTTTAAATATGGGGAATGTAAATGGTTGCTATAGTAACAAGCATGCGTGTTAAAATAGAATACAAGAAAATTGGTCTTTCAAAGTTGTTGTTTTTTTAAACAGAAAATGCTAACAGTATTTTTTCTTACTACAGAACTGATTTATTAAAAAAACACAAATGCAGGATATTGCTTGAACTGCAGCCTTAAGACAGTCTAAAGAAATCAGAAAATAAGGCAATGGGGAACCCCAGTGGTGAGAAACAAAACTACACCCTAACCAGAAGACAAGTAAAGGAGTCTTAAGCAGATAAAATAATATAGGAGTTAAACAGAAGATAATAGATAATAAAATAAAGTAAGCCCGACCCCACTCAACCTTCAAATAGAAAAGAGTCTTCTTTTTTCTTAGAGATTGTGATCGGACAGGATGAGGGAGCGGGATACGTAGTATGCAAAGAGATAAAAATGACTGTATAGGGTAATACTGTTGTTAAAAAATTGCAAATGGTAATGTAAGCCTTCAAAAGTTATACTCACAAAGCTATGGGTAAACAAAGCCTGTCACCCTCAACACAGGTGTGCAGGAACGGGCTCAGGGAATATCAGATGGGCTCTATGATAGAACTCTGTGTGTATTAGGATAGAAGGTAGGAGAACGCCATTGCACAGACTGTATGTACTAAATTTTATAAAGTGACAATAAAAACCCTCACAAATGCGCACTTACTATGAGTGAAGTAAAAACTGTTACAGGCTGTCCTCGCTATCCAACGTTTCACTTTACAACGAATGGCAGATCCAACGCTTTACAATGCAACCCTAAGGGCCGTTTATCCCACGCCGGAATGCGTTATCCAACGCTCACCGCCACTGATTAACATGGGACTCACTTTACAACGGTTTCACTATCCAACAGGACTGGCTGTATTTCTTGTGTAACCCACCCGGCCTGGCTCCTAAGGAGTTTACGTTGAGTGTCTATTTACAGGGATTGTTCTGACTGTGTTACCGTGTCAGGATGTTAGATTTGTGCAGGCCGGGCGTTGATAATGCAATGACGGGCGGCAGAAAATTTATTCACTCAAACAAGTGCTTTATTAACCACCGTCGATAAATGCTCAGTCTAGATCTCCTCCCTTCCCAACCCAGTACTTGAACCCCTTTCCGAAACATACTGACCCCCCCATAACTATGTCAGGGGGTATCTGTGCTATTTGATGTGTGTGTGGGTGTTAAAAAAGGCAACAATTCTGAACACTGTTGTGTTGCTATTTTTTATTGTTATTTATTAAAGAAAAAAGAATAATTAAATAAACACCAATTTTACAAAAATTATATTGATCCAGAGGAAGGCAAACAAAAAACCCCAGTGAAATATCATCTAATGATCCCACATTAGGGGCAAAATAAATTCCTTCCTGACTCCAAGAATTGGCAATCAGATTACTCCCCTGGTCAACATCCTTCCCATGTTTACTTATTTGGTATATCCCTGTATACATGTTCTATCTAAAAGTAACTGCCCTTACTGTAAAGAACCCCTTCCTTTGTTGCTCGTGAAATCTCCTTTCTTCCAACCTTAAGGGATGACCCTGTGTCCTTTGTACTGCCCTTGGGATGAATAGTTCTTTTGAAAGCTCCTTGTACTGTCCCCAAATATATTTGTAGTCAAAATAAAGGTTTTGGATCTTACCGCAGTCCTTATAGATAATTGTAGTGGGCGTCCTTTTTCTTTGGACGGTGTAGGCAGTTGAAGAGTGGCTGGGATCCCACTTCTGCCACGTAATTAAACTTGGCGCTGGATATCTTTTTGCTGCACTGTTCTAATAAAGTCTTACACCAGACATTATAACCTAATACACTATTAGGACACCTCACACAACAAATCCAACTTTCGTGACGCAAGGTCACTTCACGTCACGAAACGTGTTTGGATTTGTTGTGTGAGGTGTCCTAATAGTTGTATTAGGTTCACTTGGCTTATTTAAGCTATTTCTGGACTTTTTTTGCGTATAATCCATCATAAGGTGCCCCTAATAGCTGCGGGTGTGCCGATTTGATTCCTGGCCGTGTACCGCTGGAGCGTGTATGTCACTCAACTGTTGGAGCCAATCAGTGTGAGCGAACTCCCCTTCCCCTGCCTGCGACAGAGGAACACTCGGAGGAACAGTGCTCAGCTGCTGAGGATCGGGCGAGGAGACGGTCAGTGTAGCCGTGTGAGTCACACTAAAGAGCCCGTTCCCCTGTCCTTCTTCCTCCTATGGATATGCGGAGGAGGATGTCAAGTGATCCGGGGCAAGCTACCACCTACCTGAGTCATCGGGCGGAGGCCAATAACCTTGAGAAGTCAGAGCAGCTGAGTACCCAGCCGTTGCGGAATCCATGCAGCAGTTGTGGGAGCACCTGGTCCATACTGGTTAATATACCTACATGCCAATTTAATTATTCTTTCTGTACGTGCATTCATGACCTTTTATACATTTTTCATTTCTTAAATACTGCACTATAAGGGGCTTGCGCTTTCTTTTTTGTATCCTTGCCTAAATATGTGTGTGCGTCATGCTGCATTTGTGCTGGATAAGCCAGGAGGGTTAGAACCCAAGATCGGCATCCATATCCTGCATCACCTGGGGAAGCATACATATTGTTAAACAATGTAAATAACTTCTGTACACATTTATTAACTTTTTTAAGACTTTGCCATGTTTCAACTGACATTTACAGCAGTGTGATGTTATTAGTTACACTTTGAAACTCTTCCATGAATATGTGGCATTGTTGATGGTAACAAGCAATATATTTAACATTTGAACATACGTGGGGGGGAAATCCTGCACATTGTTTAGAAATAATCATTCTGCATGTGATTAACTCCACGTTTAGCTGTGACCTAACTAGAAAGCAGAAAAGGGTGAAACCCAAATACTAGTGGATCAGAAAACCCTTTGTGGATTGATTCTCTCAAGATTCTTGAATTGGCTGTGTTTGGTGATGTATTTAAACAATTTCCTTTCTCAGTCAACATGATATATATATATAAAGATCTTCTTTTGTGAGCATTACTTCCTCTTTAACAGGTGTAACCTTGTGGAGTACTTTGGAATATAGGTGACATGGTGGTATGGAACTAAAGACCCACCTCCGCTGTCAGGAGGTGATCTCCGATATAGTATGTCCCAATATGACACCCTTCAAATCTACTCCTACTTCATCTGTAAGAAAGCATATACGCCATAGTTTATCTTGATATCGCCTTTTAAATTAGTGCACTTATAGAGGTACTCACATGATCCCTGCTGGGATGGATTGTGTTAGCATACTCCAGCCGCATCGATATGGATCAGCAGTACAAGAAGAATGACAAAGCACAGTGCAACACGTGAAACGCGTTGGGGTGTTTCGACCCCCCTTTGTATTTGCCATGTACCAATAAAACTCTGTTTTATATTCGCCTGCCATCCAGCCCGGTGACCTAACGATTGCATCGTTAATTAATTGCAACAGAGGTCAGTGGATTTGCGATGTTAAAGTGAACGTCTTCTTTGCATATGATTAGCACTAACATCCATTATAGCCAGAAGACTGTCCTTAGCATTCATTTTTTTGAGTTTTGAAGATATCCGTTAACACTTAACGACGCGTTAACTTCAGTGTATCAGTAAATAATGGACTCTGGATCTGGGGCTACGTGTCAACTGTGACGGCAGGAGCAAAATGGCTAGCATATTAAAGGTTTCGCCCAGCCATCGCTTGTCTGCAGCAATGAGGTCATATCGTGTCATATTGCAGTGACCTGAACAGCAGAGAAATAAAAGCAATACATTTGCTGTTCACGTCACTGCAATATGTCACTTTACAGCCTTATTACTGCAGTTTTGTAGTATAGGCTTAATTGGGGGGGTTTCGGTGCCGTTTTCAAGGTATGCGCCCATGGAGAGCATATATGGCATCCACTTTCTACTGCACTTTATCTTGACAAAGATTCGCAAGCGGCCCGAAACATTGATCGCACTACAATAAATGTATTCTTTTCATAAGACCACTGCAGGGCCTCTCTTTCTGCATCCGCTACAACAGGCCGGTCCAAATCCAGTCCTCGAAGGGCGCAAACAGGCCAGGTTTTCAGGATATCCCTACTTCAGCACAGCTGGCTCAATAAGTGGCGCAGTATCTGTTTGCGGCCCTCGAGGACTGGAGTTGGACAGGCCTGCGCTACGACATTGGCGGTACCGTGCCCAGCGGGACTATTTTTGCTGTGCACCCGTGGCGGTTGTTTTTGCTACGGTGAGTGCACCTTTACTTGGATTATAAATACAAAAAAAAAATACATATCATTCTATTTTGCTTTAAATTGTATCAATCAAGTATTCAATATGACGCAATGCATCAAACTTTATTTCTAGCTTTCAAATTTTGACACAGAATGGAAATTCAGATATAATTTTAGTACAGAGGACCACTGCAAAGGATTTTTAATGAACACAGAGAGATGTCTTTTCGAACTACTGCATATTGCCACTAACCATCTATTCTTGTTCCCTAGTGACTAGGCCCAAGACAATGAAATTGTTGGTTCTTTGTTGAGATTTGGTGCATCTGGATGCCAGCGGTATGTTAACTAACCATGCTATGTTTAGTGTTCACCCTGGCATTGCTATATAATGTGATTTTTAGTGATGAATTGAACCACGTTACATGGTTGCTTTGCAATTCTCTGCTTCAGCGTAGATAAAATGGCAGATAGCAGATTGAAACGATCAAGCTGATTTTAAGACAACCATATTATATGTGCAATGGGTCGTTTTGGCACAGCAGATAATTCAGTTAGCAGATATTACACTGCCAATGGCTTTTTAATAATTGGGCTACAATTAATACAGCAGCAAAGTTCTGGTGGGTTTTAACTGCTAAATGAATCACGACTGCTTGAAATCTGACGCTCGCTTTCACCAGTAAACAGACAATTTTAAAAGCATGTCTCTTCCTACGGACTAATGTGTTCGAGCGTGGGAGGAATACATTCTCACTATAATTATGGTGACAGTTGTATCAAAGTGTTCTTTTTTCCTCCCACTCTTTGCTTAACGAAGGGATTAGTGTGTATCCAGTAATGTGAAAATGTAACACTTATCTGAATAATGCCAGAAACTCTGTGTTTTACATTCAAATAGCATTCATATTCACAAAATGGAAAGAACCTTAAAAAAAGAAAAACAATGTTGACGTTGTTATATAATATCATTGTACTTTTTCTTTGTGATATTTCAGGATAACATTAAAAAAAATTGTGGCGTGAATGCATCAAAATTTCGTGGAATAATACATGTTTCGGCCACATGTCAGTCAAGATCGTAGCAGTGTGATACAAGTTACATATAAATATATACAATTTATCATTAAAAACACATTAAGGTGCAATTCTACCCCAAATCATCTTTAAGCGAATCAAGTCATATGGGGGGTTTTTTGTTTGCCTTCTGGATCAATAAGTAAGTACGGATATAGGATAAAGTATCTGTCGTCTAAATTTAGCATAGGTTCAACATGATGGACAGATGTCTTTTTTCAACCTCATCTACTATGTAACTATGTAACTACAGTATGTAACTATGTACGTATATGAAACAAAATGTATTGCCCCACCATCTCATCGAGTGACTTCTAAATCATTGTAGTTTAGGAGTTTGCTGCTGTATCCGGGAGACTCTGCGGCTGCTGTTTATTGGCTTTGTCCTCCCAAATGAGGGCAGTGACATCATCAGCCTGGAACAAACGCTTAATCTGATTTGCCATGTTGTTCTATTATCTTGCGGTTGAAAGAGATTCCCCATAATGTGCTTTTCGTTCCGTTTTCATGATACAATCCACTCCCTTAACCTCTTGGAAGTTCTTCAATATCATTTTGCCTTCTGCAGGTGCCTGGAATGATCTTATAAACAGGGCCAAAAAGAGCAGTTGGCGGTCGCCTAGAGCAGCGCATTTTGGGGGCAGCGAGAGCAGAGGCAGAATTGTGCGGTGGCGAAGAGTGGCTGTGGCAGAGGGGGACAGAGGCGGAGCCCGTCCCAGTGACCCAACCCAGAAGTGCCAACTTTTGGTGTCTGCTCTCAGAGAGGACTTCCGCCACTACAGCCAGGTAAGGAATTTTAACTGTGGGGAGGTTAAAGAGGATTTGAGGAGGAGGGGGGAGGTGAGAGAGGATATGAAGTGGGGGGGGGGGAGATAGGTGAGATGATATGAGGAAAGGGGGAGGTAAGAGAAGATATGAGGAAGAAGGAGAGTGAGTGAGGAGGAAGGGAGAAGTGAGAGAGGGCGGGAGAAGTGAGAGGGGGGAAGGGAGAGAGGGATGGGGAGAAGGATCAAAAGAGATGGGGAGAGTGATGAAGAAGGGGGAGAGTGAATGAGGAAAGAGAGAAAGGGTAGGAGAGATGCAGGTGAGAAAAAGAGTAAGTAGGGGAGAAGCTGGAGGGGAGGGGAGGGGAGCTTTGGTAAGCTACACAGGTCACATACTTAATGTGCATTCTACATTTAGTGTGTGGCTCGCGAAACTTACCAAAGCTTGTCAAGTTGCCCTCCATCCCCAAAAACTGCCCACCCCTGATTTAACCCATTAAACATGTCACTATCGTTAGGTGACTTTGATCATAAATAGGACTGACCCTTTAACCCATTAAACACGTCACTGTCATTAGGTCACTGTCCTCCACCTTGGACTCTTTAATTTACGTACATCAACACCAGAAAACTTCCACTTCATAAAAGAAAAGAACAGAATGATATATATATATTTAATAAAGTGATACATTTTTTATTACCTGGATGCAAAAAAAAAAAAAAAAAGCAATACAGATCAATACATTTGAAAATGTACACATATGCAGTTCATAATCAAATTCAGAGAAAGGGTTTTTAATATGCGACTGATCCTCGCTACTTAAAGCTTTAGCTCTTTCTGCTGGCACATTGACCTCTTTCGAAAAAGGAAATGAAAAACAATATAGCAGTAAGAAATCCGAACTCATCGTCATCATCATCATCATCATCATCATAGCACAGGGCTCCGACGGATTACTAAGAACACTTTAAACAAACGTCAGAGGTTTACTGAGCGTCCAATAATTAAAAAGTACGACATCCAGAAATATATATACTGTATATATTTATACTGTATATATATATATATATGTATAAAATACATTACTGTACAAAGATTGGCGTTACCATTGCAGTGGTCATCTTTAAAGTGCTCAATGGAGTGGTGGGAATTATCATTTGGCTGCTATTGTTTTGGGACAACCATAGTCCAGCTTGCCACCCTATCTCCATTTCATCACGAGATTGTAGCCCAACCCTGCTCCCTCCTAGTCCACAACAAGATTTTGGACTGGGTCAAATTTTTATGATGAATACACAGCTATAGTATATGCAAAAAGTGGCTCTCTCTCAAGATCATAGATCCCAAAATATACTCAATTGTCGGTGGTGCTCCGAGATTAAGGGGATGTCCTCTAAATCCCCGGAAGATTTAGTTACATATATTACATAGTAGATGAGGTTGAAAAAAGACGTGTCCATCAAGTTCAACCTATAAGGAAGCTGAACAGTAACCACAGGCACCTTTTCTCAGGAATCTTCTTAAAACATCATTTTATTTAAGTATTACCAATGTTTTCTGACATTCACATATGTTGATAAAGGCCCCTTGTAGGGCCGAAACGTCAGAAACTTAAAGAAAATTATGTTTTAAGAAGATTCCTAAGGAGTGATACCTGCTGTTACTATTCAGCTTTCAAAATTTCTCGATGAAACAGAGTTGGCGTCTCAAGAAGTCCACTGGGGACCTAGGGTTGCCAGGTGGCTTCTCCAAAAATACTGGACTCAATGGTGAAAGGTGCGTCCGGTCACTATGTCCAGGGAGGAAAATACCGGGGACACATACATGCCTTGTATTACAGTACCTCTCATTTTTTACTGGACAGAGTATCCAAATACAGGACAGTCCGGTTCAATACCGCACACCTGGCAACCCTATGGGGACCAAATGAAACTTTTACATCGCTGGTGTTGTATGTTTTCTCTAATTAAAGGTAATAAAACAATTAACAGTACGGTTCCCGTTCCATATTTATTTGCTAAAGTCTCCTTCCCCCTACTGTACAGTACTGGGTATTTTGTCTCCTCTGTAGTTTTTACCCTGCTCACTGATTTTTAAACGGTGTTTTATTGATACAAATTGGGCCCAAAAGCCTTCATGACTATGGCTGCTAAACGCCTCCTACTGTGTAACATCACTGGGCTTCGAATAGCTTTATCAGAGGGGCTCAGGATAAGACAGTGTCTCTGATAAGTCTCTTTGACTTCTGCATGGAAAACAACTCTGGGCACAAGTGGAGCAAGTGAGAATACGCAGCATGTGTCCACACAACTGCAGGCTTTCGGGTTTTATTTATACTCTGGGCTGCAATTTGCTCCTTTTTGGGGCACGGTCCAATTTGTGCCCCTTGATTTAAAGTCCCCCCCCCCCCTATGTGTATCTTGTGTTATTCACTGTTTCAGCCCTCTGTTAACCAAATATCCATTGCGTTCCCAGCCCTGTCTTGCAGACCAAACTTGATTGGCACTAAGCAGTGTTTCCTAGAGCACAACGAGCTGCCTGCTATGGAAATCAGTCAACTCTACCTGTTTAAAATAATACCATCTGCATTATGACGTATACTGTATTTTACGCTTTATAAGAATACCTACTCACAGCGCAAGACCTCAATCCTTAGTGGTAGTTGTTATTATTAAAGTGGTCCGTCATAAAAAAGTAAAGCTTATGTTATGGTATTTAAAGGGGTCAGTCCCTCCTAGGATCAGACTGTACTAATGGCAGTGACATGGTTCTAGGATCAGACTGTACTAATGGCAGTGACATGGTTAGGGAGTCAGTACCTCCTAGGAGCAAAGTGTACATTAGTAAATGGCAGTGACTTGTTTAAGGGGCCACATCTGGATGATTGAGTCCTTTTTTTTACTCAAATCCAACACCTTGAGTATTTTTACATGTATTTTCTTCCAAGTTCGTTTGTAAACATGGTGAGCTGAGGCATTGGAGGGGTTTGATTTCCCCAGGCTGCTCTCTTTTGTTTGATATCACTGTGTGTTCAACAAGAGTTTGCACAGACAGAGTCCCCTTCTCTCCCCCTCCACTAATCTTTATTGGCAGTACAGACTGGGATAGGGGTAAAAAACAAAAAAACAAAAAAAAACATTTAATTGACAAACATTCCCCCATTTAGACGCCTCTAAGAAATTCCATTTGTAATTAATTTCCTCAAAAATTAAAGCAGCCAAATCTTTGCACGGTTACATTTTTTTACGAAAGCCAACCAGTACTATTCCCTACAAGGGGTTATTTTATGCCCGGCTACGTGGAATTGCACCTTCACCCGCTGGGTATGCCAATAAATATTAACCACGTCGTAGTTTCATTCCAGCCATCTGGACTCTGGATAGCGCAAGTACCGTAGTCTTAAAATATGCTTATAGTACATCACAAATGTCGATCGTTTACATCTACCAGTATATGGCTGTGAAGCAGTTACAATAATCATTTTCTAATAATGTGCATGTCGTCCACGGGTCCTCAGACCTGTCTCATTCTGCCGTTGTCACGTCTCACAGCTTTCAGGCTGCGCACAATGGGACCAATGTACTAAGCGTCGCAAATGGCATCGTTAGCATAAAAGTGACGCGCGGAAATCTCACATTGAATTGCGCTTGTGTGCGCCTGTGTACCGACCTTATTTTTCTCATAACGTGCGACTTAACCGTCAAATACTTGGGCACGCAGCAATATACCGTGCTGTGCAAGGTGTACAGATGTAAATGGCATGTGCAAAAAAAATGGTATGGGCCGGGGCAAAAGAAACGTAGAAAGTGAATCAAAACCGTCTGCCACGTTCAACTTGGCGTACGCCCTAAAAAGTCTGTTTATATTGTTAGCGCAGAATTAAGTTGCTTTGTGTCGACCTAAAAATGTATTTGACAAAATGTGTTTTCACAGTATGGATATTATAAATAATATTACAGTAGTAATTGATATTTAAAAATACTAGTTCTAAATAAGAAAATATACATCATTCTGTTTTAATTTAGATTGTAGCAACCAGGTATTCAACATGGCGCGATGCATCAAAATTCATTTCGAACAACAACCGTAATATACTGTGAGTACGGATATAGGATAAAGTATCTAATGTCTACATTTAGCATAGGTTGAACTTGATGGACGCATGTCTTTTTTCAACCTCATCTACTATGTAACTATGTAACAAGTTATGCGCCATATGTAGGAAGTCACATACCGACATGCATCCATACAGTGCACATTTTATGAAGGTTAGTACTGCTATTTACACTAACATTCAGACCCGCAATTTTTTTTTAAATATGATCTTAGTACATAGCCCCCAAGGATTCTGGGTAAGATACAAATGAGAACTCTGAGGGTGTCATTATTAGCTTCCGCTATTAACATGGGTATATCCCTACAGGTTTTGCGAAGCATTACACAGCTTGTATGCCTCAGCCTGTGACAATGAAGAGTAGTCAGTGGACCCGCTCAGAGACAGCAGTTTTATTCCTATATACAGCTCACTCATCTGTCTGGGTTTTCTTACTGATTCTGCAGTGAGGCTGGTAGAGGTTGCAAACCAGACACAATCAAGGTTTGCTCATTTGCATGTTCACTTCCCAGAATCCTTGTCTGCCGTGTAACCTCTGTATGACGTGTGACAATTGTGTGAATGAAGCAGGTTTGGAGACCTGTGAAAGACATGCAGACACAGTCATAAGATCCTTATTTTTTGCTTTACTGAGTACGATAATTTTTTTACACCCACCTTAACCAGAAGTCCAAAAATCATTATAATATTTGCGTTTGGTAAGTTCTCGATAACTTCTGAAGCATGTACAAATATCATCCCTAACGTCAATTTAATGGCAAAATACACAGGTCCATAGCTGTCTCCTAGCTGCAAATCTGGTGCAAAAAAACTAGATTTATCGAAGCACAGATTGAAAGCAATTGGTGTTTTTCTGTGGATAAATCAGGTGCCGTTATTTTTTACACTGGTCCTAGCCCAGCTTTGCAGCCACGATAATTTAATAAATAAACCCCACAGCTTCTGTTGTGTAGGGAAGTGCTGGTTCCCGGGATGCCTCCTACAGAGGGATATTAAAATGTCCGACAACGGGCTGTTAAAATGTGGAATTCATTACCCATGGAGACTGTGATGGCAGATACAATAGATTTGTTTAAAAAAAAGTTTGGACATCTTTTTAGAAAACAAAGGTATACAGGGATATACCAAATAAGTAAACATAGGAAGGATGTTGATCCAGGGAGTAATCTGATTGCCAATTCTTGGAGTCAGGATGGAATTTATTTTTCCCCTTATGAGATATCATTAGATGATGTGTCACTGGGGTTTTTTTTGTTTGTCTTCCTCTGGATCAATATACTGTAAGTACGGATATAGGATAAAGTATCTGTCGTCTAAATTTAGCATAGGTTGAACTTGATGGCCGTACGTCTTTTTTCAACCTCATCTACTATGTAACTATGTAACCAACTTTATGCACCTGGATTTGTACAGGAAAGTATCCATTAGGTTGTGATGATAAGAAAGCAGTGGGTCTGTTATTGGGGCCATGTTTTAGTTGACTTATATGTATATATATATATATTTTTTGGGGGGAGAGGGGTGATTAGGGTCCGTCCTTCCTAGGATGAAAGCGAACTAATGATATTATTGAGATATTGACTATCACCGTTTAAAACCGTAGACACAGAACATGTTTTTTTTTTTTTATATGATCTGCGTTCTAAATGAGTTAATTACTTTCTCAACATAACCTAATTTTCTGTTAACACACCCAGCTAGAATGTAGTCAACAAGAAGCCAAATGTAAGTATACAGTAGAAAAAATGCAAAGCTTGTTATCATTTTGAAACATTTCTGTACCACATGCAGATGGCACTGTACATTCCAGTGGAAAGCAGGTGACTGATGCCACAATACTGATACATACACGGTTAGTAGATTGGTCTACGCTTGACACAAGACCATTTCAAAGATGGTCCCTACTTGGCCTTTCGGCTAATGTCAACTGCAGTAAGATCATTGTGAGTTCCAGAGAAAATGCAGATTTCCATTTAGGGAGCATGGAAGTGGCGTGTTCTGCGCTTCTATACAAGGAAAGCAACAGACTGAAGTCTAAGTAAAAAAATATCCCTGTCTGACGACTGATTGAATGTGTTTTTTGCAAACAACTGTTCTCTGCGCATTCCACGGGTTTCCATACTACATTGTCCATCCCATACTGTCCACCCCATGTTTCCCCAGAAAACATCCACTCTTGTTAGACTTCATGGTAAAGTTTTGGAGCAGCTGTTCTTCTCAATCTCTGGAGCAAACTCGTTCATGACCCTCCGTGCTAAAGGATTGGTGGTCTTCAGAAGTTCTGCAGCCGAGGGACGTGACCCCAGGCCGGTCTTGCTGCCCTTTCTCTGGAGCAGGGCCTTGAAGTCCTCATTCTTGCTGGATGACCGGGTGGTGCTGCTGCTCCCAGTCGGAGAGTCACTGGTTGTAGAGCTGCATGAATTTTTTACTGGTGACACAGAGTTTTGTCTGCTCGCAAAAGTCTCCCCAGAATCTTTCCATCCCAACAGCTTTCTTTTGGACCTAGCAAAGAAGTAACAATTTAAAGGATAATTATAGTAAACATTCTGATTAATACACCTTGGAGACTTGTTTTCTGTGTTTCATTCCCCAAAGCGCCCTGGTGGTTATATGAAGCAATTATATAATCCCCCTGAAAGTTAAATACAGGGTACCACTACTCTTTATTTTGACACCCAGAGTTTTTTATGTACAAACACGCCTACCTGTGTATGACGGTAAATAAGTCTTCAGTCGTGCGCGAACTCACAAACACCTCGTCATCATCCTCCGTTATGGACTCCGCCGTCTTGCTCCCCACGCACCTGTGCTCCTCCGACACATCCATAAAACTTCCTGGATCAAAAGCCAAATTAAAATCGCTGATGGGACTTTGTCATTCAGGGCAAAGGTGATGAGTATTATAAAAAAGAAGGTATAGTTTTGTCTGCAGTATAAAGAAAAGTAGCCATTTGTAATATCTATTCAGGCAATAATATGTGACAATTGTAGTAATTATGGTGAAATAATGAAATGAGATACACATCGTTTATGGGCCGTGAGGTGCCTTATAGTTTAAAATCACTTAGTAGATAAGAGAGAGAAAGAGATGGCGAGAGTATGAGACAGAGTGAGTGTGAGTGAGAAAGAATAGTTGAGAGACAGAGTTAGCATAGACAAGAGAGTGCGAGTACACGTATGTTTGTGTGTGTGATAGTGAATGTGGGTGTGTTAGAGTATGTAAGAGTGTTGGTGACAGTTTGGGATCATGTGTGATAGTTAGATAGTGTGTGTGAGTGAGTGTGAGAGCATACACTAATGACAATTTGTCTATTATTTATAACACACCTTTATGAACCTGACCCCCTTATGTCACATTGTTTTACAAACAGACAACTTTTGCCACGAAAATCGCACACCAATGAGGTTTTCTTTAAAGCAGTGCTATTTCTGCATATGTCATTCTTTTTTAATGCAAGAACACGCTTTACATCTCTACTGATTTTCTCACACCTCAATGAACAGTCCCTTAAATGTCACCGACCTGTTGGGGTGCCACCAGATACCAGGTGGGTAGTGTAGATGATTCCTTCTGAGTCACATCTTTGGAACTCGTTAATATCCGGGAAGGAGCCGGCGCCAGCATCCATAGTGATGACGAGGCTGGGAGATAATCGTTGTTCAGAAGAAGATGGCCCCAGGTTTGGGAGAGGGGGGCTGGCGACGGGCAAGTACAACACGCTGGGCTTTTTTGGAATAGGTGGTGGGACCTTAACTCTCTTTTTATCTACATAATGTAAGCTCTGTAGGGTGATTCTTTCCGGGAGCTGCTTCCCCTTGTAGAGCTCTTCTTCATCCACGCTGCTTTGAGAGACTCTTCTGACCCCTGAAGGGGCTCCACGAAAACGACATTCGGGAGGGAGTGAGGGTTCTATGAAAGCAGATAACTCCATGGTAGCTTCTGCATTGCAAGTCTTCTTGTGTCTGATTGTTCCAATCACCATGTAGGAGTCTTGGGGGGATGTCTGGTCTCGTATGGATCTTCCAGGAGATGTGGGGGACATCGCTGGGGACTCCGGTGTGACAGCAGAGGGCCTGTAAGTAAGATTGGGGGGTCTTCTGGAAACTGGGGGTTTCTCTGCTACTGGAGGCTTCATCTTTTTTTCTGGCAAAGGAAAAGCTTCATCAGACAGTTCATCCAGGTGATCGATACCATCCAAGTTGTCTTCTGGCTCCGATTTACTGACTGAGCGCAAGCGAATGGACCTCAAATCTGACTGAGTGACCATGGGCATTGTGGGCTGCACCGGGCTAGTCTTCTGATTTAACTTAGTGCCAAATGTTGACTCAGAATTGTTCCTGCTGGGCCTTACTTTGCCCTTGGAAGACTTTCTCAGCCCAGTTAGGTCCAAATGTGTGGGGGGTGTTATTGGTAAATCAAAAGGCTGTCGAACATTAGGGCTTCTCTCGATGGGTGAGACGGCCGGCAGTGAAGACTTCCTCTCGGGAACCATGGGCCTCACCTTATTGGTTTGGTAAGGGGAGTGCCCTAGAATCAGTGATGTTGGAACAGCGGTCGGAGTCTCCGACTGGCTGGAGTAACCACTTGATGGTGACATCAAGCCAGGAGGTCTTCCAGGAGACGAGATCTTCGAGTCCGCCTCCGTGGAAACCTGAGAGGGCGTTGTGGCCCTGGAGTTGGACGGAGAGGTCAGTGACTCTGAGCTTCCCTCTGTCTTCATGCACTCTATCACAGTTGTACCTGTCGCTGTGCTGGAGCTGGACAATGACCTGTAATGATCATTAGATTTGCAATCACTGAGATACCAGCTGTGGGAGCAACGCATGCTGTTCATATCTTTTGCTGTTGGCATGGTAGCATTACCTTGCATGGCTGTTTGAATATAACTGTGGCCTTGGCTATCAAAGGCAATACAAAGGCTTTTTGGCCTTTGATCCTTTGGCACAGTGGCTACTGGCTCTAATTTCTGGACACTTCCATCCTTGATCAAGGAAACGCTGCGTGCAGGAGGGGATGGCTTCTTCTTCGGCTTCCTCAGGGAGATACTTCGCGATCTCCTCCGTTCCTGCAGGCTCTCTTGCTCGGCTGAAACGGATACATTCTCTGTGCTGGTGCTTTCCTCAGAGCTCCCGCTAGGGTAGTTCAGGGCATAGTCCCCACTACCTCGCCTGTTCTCCGTGTAGGTGATATCCACCGAAGACAGGGAACCTGAGTCTGTAGGCATTGACAATGACCTCTCGCGGAATGTGCACTCCCTGGAGGATGTTGGCAGATTCGATGAGTTCTTTCCCCCCGGTTGACCAGACAGGAAGACACCTTTGGATTCCTCTTCCCTTGGGTGGGCAACAGTGGGTAATGTAAGAGCAGCGGTAGCAAACATGCTGCTTCCACTGCCCCTTGTTGTGTTTTCTTTCCTTAGCCTACAGGAACCTCCAACTCCACCTTTACAGACTCCAGGAGAGGCCATGGCCATGGTTGGACGTTTCATGGTTTCGCTGCCATGTTTCTGCTTGGTTGCCAAAGGACTTGACGGAGTCATATAGTTGAATGAGCTTCCCTGCCAGGTGGGAGAGGTAACAGACTCCTTTGCTCCATTACATGGGGGGCTGGTGTACATTACGCCCGCGCTGTCCATGCCACTCGGTGATTGAGAGAGCCCCGATTGCAAAATATGTCCAAGGTCACTAAAGGTCTTTTTTAATGGTAGCTGCTGAGGATGCGGGGTAGCTGCTCTACCTCCGGGGTGTCTCCCATGGGATGTCTCTGCTACAGGTTTAGTGGAGGGTGTCTCTGCTGTAGGGGGAGGCTGCTCATTGCATGTTACACCATTGGTATTGCCTGTGAAAGAGAAGAAAGTATCACTTAATCCTACATATACAAAGGTGCATTTAAAAAAAAAATCCTATCTTGAAATCGATCTCGATCTTTAAAGAAGATTACCAACCAAATGTTATTTTCATCTTCTAGCTGTGTTTGATTTAATTTCTATTTTTAAAGGCCCAAAGAGTGTCTGCTCCTCTGTTTGGGGTAGATCCACAGAAATCCGTTGTTTCTTCGCTAATAATGCACGTTACATAAATTGGGAATGGACGTTATTTTTGTTTTATAAACGGGTATCCTCAAAGCTAATGAGATACAAAAATAACGGCCGTTAGTCAAAATACTAGCGCTAGTAACTGAGATTTCTATGTCTCAGAGACGCGTTTTCCAATACTCTACACATACGCATTGGTCAAACTTGAATGCCCGTTATTAACTAATGCGCTAATAACGCATTCCTTGTGTGCTTCACCAAAAGCTATTGCAAATCTTGTAATAATATTGAGAAATTTAACATTTTAACTAGTGTTGTACCGGGTCCTGAAAATTGCCGGGTACCGGGTATCTGGGGAAATTTGGGGGCCGGGTACCCGGCCGGATAGTTATAGCTTACATGCAGCTGGCGGCAGAGGGTGAGGAAGACCGCTGTGGAGGGTGTGGAGGACCACGGCGACATTCTGGGAGCAGCAGCAGACATCCTGGTGGCGGTGGCAGCAGAGGATGTCCTTGTTGAGCCGGTGGGAGCAGCGGAACACATCCTATGAAAGCCGGTGCCGTTGGGAGCCGGGGAACATGTGATCGGAGCAGGAGAGTTACTATTGGTCAGCCAGCTCCTCCCCGGCTGTTCAATAGTAACGCTCCTGCTCCGGTCACATGTTCCCCAGCTCCTACCGGCATCAGCTGTGAATTGTGTTCCGCTGCTCCCGCCAGCTAAACAAGGACATCCTCGCCACCAGGATGTCTGCTGCTGCTCCCACAATGTCGCCGTGGTCCTCCTCACCCTCTGCCGCCGGCTGCAGGTAAGTGTTAGCAGAGCAAAAACAGAAGTTACCTGGTGCCGGTTCTAAACCGGTGCCAGGTCCGGGTAATTTCCGGGTAACAGGAAAAGTGCCGGGTAAGCCGGGTACCGGGTAATTTCCTGGTACTCGGTACATCACTAATTTGAACGCTTTCTTCAGTTATTTTAATTGTACATAAATCAAAAAATATTCATTCATTTTGTTGAGATATGTATGGGTATACATTATTGTACACCCATAGTTAATACAGTCATTATTACATAATATACCATATTAGTTCACACACACATATCATTTTAATCACTAAAAACTATACTATAGCTTATGATATTTATATGATCACTAATATTCATCTTTGTATGACACATAACTTTTCGGAATGAAAGGGTTAAGTCCTACACTCATTACATTGCTTTTAGGCTATTCCACCCCAAAAAAAACCTCAATGACAATCAGGGTCTAGATGTGAGTGACGGCAGCTTTTGGAAGGTGCAAAACTTCGTAGCGTTATTACCGTGCGCTCACATGCACGGAGGTCTGAGGATCTCCGCTGTTAGGTAAACTGCTCATTACCATATGATTTGCACAGGAGTAAAGAAAGCGGCGTTAAAAGGTATCGATCCGCTATTTTTCAGGTAAAAGCGAGGACATCGTAACGCAATGGGCCTTCGGGTTATACGCGTCACGGATAACGATACGTAAAATGGCGATAACGTAACACTAAAAATGTATCGCACTTCTGTGGATCTACGCCTTTGAGATTCTGCGCTGTCACACTGTGGGACGTGATTAGCAGTCATATTCATTTAGGTTTTAGGCTCACTTTTTTCGGAATAAAACACAGTTTAAACAAAGAGTGAGCAAAGAGAAAAACAGTTGAAAACAGACCCCATATTCGACAGCATGGGGAAGGGATCTTTAGTAAATAAGCGTACAAAGGGAACAACACTCATATATATATATATATATATATATATATATATATATATATATATATATATATCATTTTTGGAACCCCACTGGCTTTGACCCTTGACATCTCTACATTAAAAAACTCTTGTTAAAAAAAAAACAATCTATATCATTGATAGACGATGGGCCTTCCATTGCATCTAGAACAGGGATCTCATATACAGCACCAATGGATAATAACCTGATGCGGTCTGTTTGGTGCTTGGCTCAACTGCACAGCTCTTACTGTCTCCTTGATCCTGCGGCGGATGATGAGAGAACCCGATTATGGTCCTTCTACGTCTTAGAGTGGTCTTCGGGTTTACTGCGGTCTCTGTGTTGAACAAGGAGTGACGGGAGTTTGCATGTTTGTCAAAAAGTTCTCCTGCATTGGAAAAGAAACAGGCGTCATCACAACGGGATTATGCCATAGTCCTCGCATGACGTGGTCCATTAGTGATATCAACCAATGATTCATATCAACATAGCATTGATGCAGTGGACCAATGTGTTGGAACAATATAAACATAGAATTTGATAAGACAATAACCACTTGTCCCCCTCCACCCTCCAGTCTATCCATTTACTTGTTTACTGTAAAACTTCAGACCCTAATAGCAGGCCTCGAAAAATGTTACTTACTTGCACTGGTCCACCTTGGGAGGCCACTCGGGGCCGATGAAGGAAAGACCACAGCTGCTGCAGAACCTCTTCGGAAGAACTGTTAATCACCGCTCTAGTTCCTGAAGTCACACCCCTACACTGGCTTGCAAAGCTATCCGCGGAGCATTGTGGGGCACAAACTTGGGAAGCAGAGCAGTGATTCAGAGCTTTGCTTCCAAAAAGGGTCTGCAGCAGCTGCTGTCTTTCAGCTCTACCAGCCACCTCCAATTATCCACTTGTCCCGGGGGAGTGGACGAGTGGGTATTTCGAGCTCTGCCTATTAAATTCTTGGTTTTATTTCATATTTCAGATAGCCTTATGTTATGTCTACTCCAGGCATTTTTTTAGTTCACTGTGTTAACCTCAGTAAACCGAGGGGGGTGACACTTTTGCTGAGCGAGCTGGGGGATAGCAGTTGTTGAGTGGGTGCTATCTGAGTCCATTCAAGGTGAGGCGGGAGAGGCCAAGGGAGGAGGTGTCAGCCACCCAGACTTATCCTGTAAACAGATCACTGCCATTGGGTCATTTTGGTCCTAGGAGGATTATGCACTTGTGCATACAGTATAAAATCATATATACATATAAATGGGCAGTCTTTAACACATTGTTAGAAAAGCACACTTATCAGGGTATACCCTTGGGTAATAAATATAAAAGAAACAAATCTAAACCAATGTGGCTAAATAAACAGGTAGGGGAAGAAATGGACAAGAAGAGGAAGGCGTTTAGATTCTTAACATCAGAAGGGACGGAGGCATCATATCAGAATTATAAGGAATGTAACAAAAGTTGCAAAACAGCAATCAAATTAGCAAAAATGGATAATGAAAAAAGGATTGTAATTGAAAGTAAGATCAACGCTAAAAAGGTATTTAAGTACTTTAATAACAAAAAAATTAGAAAAGAGAATATAAGACCCTGTCAGTGTGAGATGGGCAGGCAGATTATTGCAGATAAGGAAAAAGCAGAGCTATTAAATAAATTATTTGCCTCTGTGTTTCCAGGGAAGAATCAATTGCAATATTAGTGCCACAGGAGGAAGCCACAACCTTTATATTAACGAGCAATTGTTTAACTGAGGAAGAAGTTCATAGGCAGCTCGATTAAAATAAAAGTAAATAAAGCACCTGGCCCGATGGCATACATCCAAGAGTCCTCAAGGAGTTAAGTTCAGTAATAGCCAAACCATTACATTTAATATTCAAGGACTCCATTTCCACAGGCTCCGTACCACAAGATTGGCGTAAAGTAAATGTGGTGCCTATATTTAAAAAGGGAGCTAGATCACAACCGGGGAATTACAGACCTGTATGCCTGACATCAATAGTGGGGAAGCTACTTGAAGGTTTATTACGGGATAATATTCAGGAATAACTCATGGAAAACAAAATTATTAGTAATAGTCAGCATTGATTTATGAAGGATAGGTCATGCCAAACTAACCTTATTAGTTTCTTTGAGGAGGTAAGTAGGAATTTAGACCAGGGTAATGCAGTGGATGTGACCTACTTAGATTTTGCAAAGGCTTTTGATACGATTCCACACAAGAGGTTAGTATACAAAATAAAGCAAATTGGCCAGATTTAAATCAGGTTGAAGGATAGACAACAGAGGGTTGTAATAACTTGAACTTTATCAGGTTGGCTAAAGTAGTGAATGGAGTACCTCAGGGATCGGTACTGGGACCCCTGCGTTTAAACTTATTTATTAATGACCTTGAGGTTGGCATAGAGAGCAAAGTCTCCATCTTTGCTGATGACACTATATTGTGTAAGGTAATAGAATCAGAGCAGGATGTAAAATTTCTCTCCAGAAGGACTTGGGTAGACTGGAAACGTGGGCAGGTAAATGGCAGATGAGGTTCAATACAGATACATGTAAGGTTATGCATTTGGGAAACAAGAATAAACAGACGATTTACAAATTAAATGGGGATAAATTAGGGGAATTCTTGATGGAGAAGGATTTACAGTAGTGTACTTGTAGACAGCAGACTTAGCAATAGTGCCCAAAGTCATGCAGTTGCTGCAAAGACAAACACAAACTTATCTTGCATTAAACGAGCAAACGATAGAAGGGAAGTAAACAAAATAATGCCCCCTTATAAAGCATTAGTAAGACCACACCTTGAATATGGAGTACAATGTTGGACACCACTCCTTAGAAAGGACATTATGGAACTAGAGAGAGTGCAGAGAAGAGCCACCAAATTAATAAAGGGGATGGGTAATCTGAATTATGAGGAGAGGCTAGCTAAATTAGATTTCTTTACATTAGAAATGTGGCGTTTTAGAGGGGATATGATAACTATGTACACATATACAGTATTCAGGGACAATACAAGGAGCTATCAAAAGAACTATTCATCCCACGGGCAGTACAAACAACACAGGGCCATCCCTTAAGGTTGGAAGAAAGGAGATGTCACCAGCAACAAAGGAAAGGGTTCTTTACAGTAAGGGCAGTTACAGTGTGGAATTCATTACCCATGGAGACTGTGATGGCAGATACAATAGATTTGTTCAAAAAAAGGTTGGACAACTTTTTAGATGGGAAAGGTATACAGGGATATACCAAATAAGTATACATGGGAAGGATGTTGATCCAGGGAGAAATCTGATTGCCAATTCTTGGAGTCAGGAAGGAATTTATTTTTCCCCTTATGAGATATCATTGGATGATACTGTACACTGTATGTCACTGGGTTTTTTTGTATGCCTTCCTCTGGATCAATATACAGTAAGTACAAATATAGGATAAAGTATCTGTCGTCTAAATTTAGCGTAGATTGAACTTGATGGACTTATGCCTTTTTTTAACCTCATCTACTATATATCTATATATATATAGTTAATGAAATATTATGTGTATTTAGTGAAATAACCAAACTGTGGCTTCCAGAAAAAACCATGTTACTGTCATTGTCATTTTGCTCCTACAGTATGTGGGACTGACCTTTTAACTCATCAGGCTGCGTCCATGGTACGTTCAGCCGCGCGGAGGCTGATGGAAAGCGGGTGCTTTCCCTGGCCATGGTACGTCCATGGGCGTGTCTAGAGGCGTGCCAGTGACGTCACGAAGCTGGTTCGCCCTCACTGGGCGAACCGCTCATGTGACCGCGCTGTCGCGCCAGGAAATCAGTTTGAACTGATTTCTTGCGCAACGCGCACCCCCTCCGCTGAAGCGATCACTGCCTTGGGCAGTTTGATTGGTCAGCGTGCGCACGCCTCAGCACGGTCTGCCCGAACATGGACGCAGCCTTACACACGTCACTGTCATGTGGTCACTTTTCTCCTAAGTGTGGCTAACTCTTTAACTGTCACTGTAATTAGGTCATTTTGGTCCAACAGGGACTTTATTTTACCATGGATATCCCAAGGGTCAAGTATCAACAGGTCAGTGAAAATAATGACACTACTGTAGTTCTACACATTTTTCATCAAACAAGGTCAAAGGAAATGTGTTTAAGAATGGGATTCTAATAATGTAATATCTAAATGATGTTTAAATAGTAACACAATATCGGGTTCTTTCCTCGTTGTGAACTTAGATGCTTCTGAACAATTGCTGTAATGGATGAAAATAAGAAACAGGAAGGCCTTTTCATTGAAGGACTTATTGTGTCTGGACTGTCTTTCAGGAAATAGTGCAAGTTTCCAAATCCAATCTTATTCTTTTTTTGATTTTGTCTTGCCACAATGACAGGAAAGATAAAGGAATTCATAAATCTAATTCAAACCTCTTCCCTAAAACAGACCTTGATGCATTTGAGATTAGCTGTACCGGTGGAGAGGGTTTATCCTGTTTAACAGTCCTCTGTGGCAAAGGTATATATGGAGAGAGAGGGGAAAGATACAGAAGAGAGAGAGAGGGGGGAAAGATACAGAAGAGAGAGAAAGAGAGAGAGGGGAAAGATACAGAAGAGAGAGAGAGGGGGGAAATACAGAAGAGAGAGAGAGGGGGGGAAAGATACAGGAGAGAGAGAGGGGGGGGGGAAGATACAGAAGAGAGAGAGAGGGGGGGGGAATACAGAAGAGAGAGAGAGGGGGGAAAGATACAGGAGAGAGAGGGGGGGAAGATACAGAAGAGAGAGAGAGGGGGGGGGAAGATACAGAAGAGAGAGAGAGAGGGGAAAGATACAGAAGAGAGAGAGAGGTTGGAAAGATACAGAAGAAAGAGAGAGAGGAAAGATACGAGACAGAGAGAGAGATGGGAAATATATGAGAGAGAGAGAGAGAGAGAGAGAGGCAATGACCTTTATTCAATGCTGCGAGAAGCTGCTTTCTTATCCTGGAGAAGAGATGAGCTCCATCAAGAGGACGGGACTACAATCTTCTAGCGCAGGGAAGATCCTACGCCCATAGACTTACCTGATATATTAATGGGGACGATGTTGGTTTGGATGGAGTTAGACTGGTGCCAGCGCCTCTCTTCAGGGATGGGGAACGGGAAGGCTTTAATCCAGGCCACCTGCTTGTCTGGCGTGGTGGGTAAGCTCAGACATGTCTCCCGCGGTCTGACCCCCACGGTGGTAGTCTCATCTTCGCTCACCCTTCTATTGGCCGGCTGCCGAAACATAATATGGGGTCATCAATATTGTCCCTTTACAGTATGTCTCAAATATTAGTTAGCAGTCAGGGTTAAAGGTAAACAGTTTATTTTGGGTTTATTAAAAAGCATGTCGAAGTTCTGAACATATAAAAAACTAATTGGACAGGAAGTCGCAATGTTGCCGATGTCGCATATGAACAGGAAGTTCCAGGTATTAGACATCAATGTAATGTCCCAGTTCTTTCAGCTCTCCACAAATGACATGAAGATACAATGTCACTAAATGATCCAGTAGCAGAGATACTTCTAAGGCTGCGTCTATACTGTGGCAGACAGCGCGGACGCGTCCACACGCTGAGCAAACAGACTGCCTTAAGGCAGTGTTCGCGTACATGCAGCGTGCGGGCGCGTGTACGTGGAGGCGCGCGATGCGCGAGAAATCAGTTAAAACTGATTTCTCGCGCAATAGGGCGGTCACGTGAGCAGTTCGCCCAATGAGGGCGAACCAGCTCCGTGACGTCATTGGCACGCCCATAGACACGCCCACAGCACCCGCTTTCCCTCGGCCTACATGCGCCTCCGCGCGGGAGAAATATCTATGGACGCAGCCTAACAGTGCGGATACATCTCTGCTACAAAACCTATGACATGGAAACTTCATATTAAAATCCCGCTACTTTCAAACACCCCCTCCTGCTGTCATCACAGGCAGAGCCAAAAATGACATCACAGGACGTGACAACCAGATAGCAGAGAGATGCAGAACACTGAACATGGCAGCACATAGAGTGACACTATAATGTCCATCACTTGGGTTGATTGAACAGGATTATTTTATGGATCTTTAGAACCTCTTTGATATATTAAACAGACACAGCTATAACTGGACATAAATTAAATATTTTATTAAGTGGGGTGTAGTCAGATTTGAAGGCCGTGAAATAGCACACTGCGAACTCACCAGGTAGACAAATTCAAGGCGTCTGGGGGTATGTCTTGTGGGGGTCTCAGGAGGGAGCGTCGCTGATTGAGAGAGCGCAGAATAGCGAAATGTCTGTCCGGTAACTTTAGTGTCTAAATACCGGTCTTCGTGTTCTTCTGCAAAGCAATCGGCTATAAAATAAAAGAGAGAAGCAGGTAAACAGAGAGCTCAAACCGTTTCTACACCGCTCTATAATTACACAGAGGGGAGAGGCCTTAACTGCTTCCTGCCAGCAGGGTGGGAAAAGGAACTGGAATTAAGATATTGTATTACACTGATTAATTGCATTCAGTTTTATCACACAAAAAATGAAAAAATAGTAGTTGTGGTTTTAACATGAAAAGGTTAAGTTGGAGGGTGGGCTCATGATTAGAGATAAGATACACTGTCAGTGCTATATAAAAAAATATATATATATTATTAATTTCTCTCTAACGCCTCAAACTGCTGAAACTATAAATAGAGCATGCACACACAGAAGTGCACTGTTTGCCTCTACATACTGCCATTTTTGAGATTTAGATTACAACGAAATGTTGCGCAAATTCTTGAGCAATGTAAACTTTCACGAAAAAGCCTGATTTCAGAGGAAACGGAAACATTTTGCGTAGCAAAGGTCAAAGAATTTGCACAACTTTTCTGAAAATCAATAAATAATTTTTATTTGTTTAATCTGTTTATTTTGTTTATATTTGGCCAAAGGGTTTAGCTAAATGACCAAGAAAATATTATTATTGAAGTATTTAACTTTATACTTATTACCATATATGTTTTGTCAATTGGATGTAGCATTGGGATCCCCTGTCGTTTGTTGTATACATTTGCCAGGCTCAGTAGCTCTCTTTTTTGACATAAATATATATATATATCATATCTATAGATAAGAGATAGATGATAATCTAACGGCGTTATATCGGGTTGAGCTGTGTATGTATATCTATCTATATTACCTATATCGGTCTATCTATATCTCGTCCATATATATATATATATATATATATATAATATATATATATAACCCAGCTCAACCCCGTTAATAACGCTATCCCGCTATAACGCGGTTTGAGCATGGACCCCGAATTTAAAAAAAAAAAAAAATACTGCACACACACAGCACACACATAGCACACTACACAAACTCACCACACCAGCACACACTGCACACTGCACACTGCACACTGCACACTGCACACTGCACACACACACTGCACACACTCACAGCACACTGCACATACTCACAGCTCACGGCACACACTCACACAGCACACTGCACACACAGGACACTGCACACACAGGACACCACACTCACACACCCCCCCCCTCCCACTCCCCCTCCCTACCTTTGGTGTCGGCTGCTGAGATCGGAGAGGAGCTGGCATCGGGGGGAATGGGGTGTCGGAGCGGAGCTGGCATCGGGAGGGGGGGTGTCGGTGCGGAGCTGGTATCAGGAGGGGGGGTGTCGGAGCGGAGCTAGCGCAGCTGGCTGGGGGGTTGCTCGGAGCGAGTCTGGCGGAGGGGGGTCGGAGCGGAGCTGGCGTGGAGGGCGGGTCGGAGCGGAGCTGGCTGGGGGTGTTGCTTGGAGCGGGGCTGGCTGGGGGGGTTGCTTAGAGCGGGGCTGGCAGGGGGGTTGCTTGGAGCGGGGCTGGCAGGGGGGGTTGATCGGAGCGTGGCTGGTGGGGGGGGATCGGTGTGGACTACTGGGGGAAGAGAGGCTGCTAGGGGAAGTTACGGTGGCTACTGCGGGACATGTAGGGCTGCCGGCCACCTCTTCCCTCCCTCCTCCCGATCGGGCGCACGACTGCCTTTTTTTTTTTTAAATTAGTGCGACCCCGGTAATAGCGCGGTCGGATCGGGTGGCACCCGAGGACCGCACTATAACGGAGTTGGTCTGTGTGTATATATATATATATATAAATGTCACTGCCATAGTACACTTGTGTCCTCCGAGGAATGACTGACCCCTCAAACATGTCACTGCCATTAACACGTTGGTCCGAGGAGGCTACACTCCCCAGGTTTGTACCTTGAAGAAGACTCTGCAGATTGAGTTCAGCCTCCTGATGAAGCTCCTCCACGCAGGGTGGCCGGTTAGACGCTAAGAACACGTTTACAGGCTGTTGTTGCCAGTTTCCCAGCTTGGAGTGGGCAACTTTACGACTGTCCTGGTCCACGGTAGAGGCAGCTGGAGAACGAGAGGGATAGACACAGTGCTACATCAGACATACGGCACATTAACTTCAGCTCACCACCAACTGCATCTCCTAGACATTTTTCTTTGCAAATAATTTCCTCGCATAAGACTTTGTGCCACACTTATTGTTTAAACAGTTCACCTCTTATATAGCATCCATGAGCCTTTTTTTGGCTGATAAACAGTGACTCTGACTTTGTGCCAAACGGATAGGCTCAGTTCCTCCCTCGCATTATCTTGCATAAACATACCCCCTTATTTTTACCTTGTTTTTCGCAGCAACATTAAAAACAAACCTTTTTTTCCCCGCTAAGATACATTGCCTTTCTACATTGTGGCGATCCTAGCTATTACTACTCTGCGTCCATAGAGGGGCAGACCTCGCGGACGCGTCCGCATGCTGAGCGATCAGAGTGCCTAAAAGCAGTGATCGCGTCTACACAGCGTGCGGGAGGGGGCGCGCGATGCGCGTGAAATCAGTCAAAACTGATTTCTCGCGCGATGGGGCGCCCAATGAGGGCGAACCAGCTCCGTGACGTCAGTGGCTCGCCCATAGACACGCCCCCGGATGGCGCGCGTACTAAGGCCAGGGGAAGCACCCGCTTTCCCTCAGCCTCTGCGCGCCTCCGCACTCCTCAGCACGGCTGCTGTGTCTATGGATGCAGCCTTACACGCTGGAGACGTGTGTCCCTTTCACAGTGTTTCTATCACGAGTGACTATACTTGAGAATTATATCGATTATTCCTTTGTAAATACGCGCATACGAAAATACAATATATTTTTATTCCACGTCATTTGTTCTCTGTAAATACGCGCATACGCAAATACAATATATTTTTATTCCACGTCATTTGTTCTCTGTAAATACGCGCATACGAAAATACAATATATTTTTATTCCACGTCATTTGTTCTCTGTAAATTCTTTGAGTGCTGGGACCCCACACCTTTCTATTGATATATTCTTTGGACCCTGTGGGGAGGGGTGGGGGGGGGGGGGCCTTGGTCCCGTGCCCCATAGCTCAAATTTATATTTTGCCAAAGAAATTGAGGAGACGTGCTGTTTCGAAACGGTAGATCGATATGTCACTATCATCGGGTCACTTTGGGCCAGATCCACAGAGCTCCGTTAAGTGAGTTAGCGGCACATTAATCTAAGTTATGCCTTAGCGTGCATCTTCAAAGCTGAACACGTAACGCGAGGTGATATCTCCGGCCAGAAAGAGCAGTGCGTTAACTATAACAAACGTTTGAGCTAATATATGTTGCGTGTACAAATTAGCATATTTCCCACGTATCTCAGTTGTGTTCACAGGTATCTCTTCACGTGTTGTATTAAGGAGTGTTTGGGGAGGTATCATTGGGTTCTCTAATAAATTAGAATGGCCATTGCTTTTTCGCACATAATTACCTTTGTGGTTACACGTCAGCCTCAGGGAAAATAACATCCGGTACGGTTTTAGGTAACGCCATGAGCCCTGACATAACAGAACTTAGTGGATCTGGCTCTTTGCTCCTACACGGGCCTGACCCGATAACTAACCCCCTGGATTTCCATCTGACCACTAGAGGGTCTCCTCTTTTTGTCACTTTGTTTACGCACCGTAACTTTTTGAATGCCTTGTGACTTCCATGCAAATTTATGCACAGAAAGACATTTAATTCATGCTAAATAAATACAAGTGGCAGGCTTACTAGGTTAGTACTCCTACTTTTTATTTTTACACCCAGAAGGACCACTATTCTTTATATTAAGACCCAGGAATACCAACACTTTCTAGTAACATATCCGTCAGTTACACTACTTTTATTTTAACACATTCGTGAGTACCCTAAGTATGAAAATAAAACTTTTACTGCTAGAAGGGCCACCAAAGTATTGCTCTGCATGTTATTATATCTCTCTGTATGTTATTATATATCTGCATGTTATTATATCTCTCTGTATGTTATTATATCTCTCTGTATGTTATTGTATCTCTCTGCATGTTATTATATCTCTCTGCATGTTATTATATATCTCTGCATGTTATTATATCTCTCTGCGTGTTATTATATCTCTGTGTGTTATTATATCTCTCTGCGTGTTATTATATCTCTCTGCGTGTTATTATATATCTCTGTGTGTTATTATATCTCTGTGTGTTATTATATCTCTCTGCATGTTATTATATCTCTGTGTGTTATTATATCTCTGTGTGTTATTATATCTCTCTGCGTGTTATTACATCTCTCTGCATGTTATTATATCTCTCTGCATGTTATTATATCTCTCTGTATGTTATTATATCTCTGTGTGTTATTATATCTCTGCGTGTTATTATATATCTCTGTATGTTATTAGATCTCTCTGTATGTTATTATATCTCTCTGTATGTTATTCTATATCTGCATGTTATTATATCTCTCTGCATGTTATTATATCTCTCTGCGTGTTATTATATCGCTCTGCGTGTTATTATATCGCTCTGCGTGTTATTGTATCGCTCTGCGTGTTATTATTTCTCTCTGCGTGTTATTATATCGCTCTGCGTGTTATTATATCGCTCTGCGTGTTATTATATCGCTCTGCGTGTTATTATATCGCTCTGCGTGTTATTATATCGCTCTGCGTGTTATTATATCGCTCTGCGTGTTATTATATCTCTCTGCGTGTTATTATATCGTTCTGCGTGTTATTATATCGCTCTGCGTGTTATTATATCGTTCTGCGTGTTATTATATCGCTCTGCGTGTTATTATATCGCTCTGCGTGTTATTATATCTCTTCAGTGTGTTCTGTGTGGTGTATCAGTGTGACTGTATGGGTTCGTATGTATCAAGTGTGCGTGTGTGGTCAGTGTGATCAGGTTAGTGACAGTGTGATGTGTTTGTTCGTGCATGCTACAGTGTGGTCTGTGTGGGTATCAGTGAGTCTGTGTGTGTGTATCGTGTGACTGTATGTGGTTCGTGCATGTATCAGTGGCTGTGTTGTCTGTGGAATGTAGTGAGTTCTGATGTATTTGAGCGGTTTGATCCGTGTGTGTGTGTGTATCACTGTGACTTGTATGTGGGGTGGTGCATGTTCGTGTGTAGTGCGTCGTGTATCATGTGTCTGTGTGTGTGTTAGGTGACGTATTTGGTTGATCGTCGTGTCTGTGTGTGTGTAGTTTTCGTGTGTGATATCTGTCTAGCAGTTCAATCTTGATGTGTCAAACAGCAGCTGTGCAGATTTCCACCCTACTGAGTTTGGCTGAGCTATAATAATATAACCCTTCCTGCCGAAGTTATGATAACACGCAGGAAACAGCGAGATATAATGAACACGCGGAGCTATAATAACAGCAGGAAGAGATTATAATAACACGCGGAGATAGGTATGAAGATAAATTCAACACGCAGAGATCAGAGATATAATCAACAGCAAGGAGAGTAATAAAACGCAGAGGAATAATAAGGGAGAATAAAACGAGGATATATCTGCAGAGCTATATTTAATAACACGCAGAGAATATAATTAACACACGCAGAGAGAAATTATAACACGAGTGATGATATAATAAGCCGCAAGAGAGGAATATAATAATCACGCAGTGAAGAAACGATACGAGATGTATAATAAAGCACGAGATAAGCAGAGAGATATAATAACATCAGAGATGTATTAACACGCAGAGAGCTAACACGCAGAGATATAATCAGAGATACAATCACACGACTAGGGAGTATAATAATAGACACGCAGAGAGAAATATGGCATAGAACACTGCAGAGATATAATAACACGCAGAGATATATAATAACCACGAGCAGAGGATATAAGTAGCACGCCAGAGAATGATATAATGCAGAGAATATAATAAACTGCAGCAGAGATATAATAAACACGCAGAGATTATAAATAACACGCAGAGACAATAATAACATCGCAGAGAATCATAAGACATCGCAGAGACAATGACAAGTAATATAATGAACGCAGATGATATAATAAAAACACGCGCAGAGACGTATATAAAAACGCAGAGAATTGATAATAAGCAAACGCAGAGAGTCTAATAACATGAGAGATATAAAAACAGCAGAGAGATAATTAAACATGAGAGATATAATAACACGCAGAGATATAATAACATGCAGAGAGAGAGAGTAATAAACGCATGCAGAAAGATATAATAACACGCAGAGAGATAAATAAACACCGCAGAGAGATAATAACCCGCGAGATGAAATAACACGCAGAGCATATAATAACACGCAGAGAGATATAATAACACGCAGAGATATAATAACAAGCAGAGATATAATAAACACGACAGAGAGATTATAATAACACGACAGAGATATGTAATAACAGCAGGATATAATAGCACGCAGAGATACTAAAGTTAAACACAGAGAGAGATTATATAGACACGCAGGCGATAATAACACGCCGAGCTCTACTCACTCTGCCGCGCCGATATCCTCCCCAAGCAGCAATATAATACCACCGCAGAGCTCTCCTCCACAGGCCAGAGCTCTCATACCCGCCGAGCGCTTCAAATGGGCGCCATGAGATGCCTAGACCACGCTCACGACAGTCTCAGGCACGCGACGCTC